>CAUYQU010064648.1:0-20630 GCA_963574635.1 Cheracebus regulus | reverse complement strand
GATGAGCTGTGTCAATAGTCTCTGTGGATATTCCGGCCTCTGGAGGATGAGATGTGTCAATGGCCCCTGTGGATGTTCAGGCCTCCGGAGGATGAGATGTGTCAATGGCCCCTGTGGATGTTCCCGCCTCCAGAGGATGAGCTGTGTCAATAGTCTCTGTGGATGTTCCGGCCTCCGGAGGATGAGATGTGTCAATGGCCCCCGTGGATGTTCTGGCCTCCGGAGGATGAGATGTGTTAATGGCCCCCGTGGATGTTCCCGCCTCCGGAGGATGAGATGTGTCAATAGTCCCTGTGGATGTTCCTGCCTCTGGAGGATGAGATGTGTCAATAGTCTCTGTGGATGTTCCGGCCTCTGGAGGATGACATGTGTCAATGGCCCCTGTGAATGTTCAGGCCTCCAGAGGATGAGATGTGTCAATGGCCCCTGTGGATGTTCCGGCCTCCGGAGGATGAGATGTGTCAATGGCCCCTGTGGATGTTCCCGCCTCCGGAGGATGAGATGTGTCAATGGCCCCTGTGGATGTTCAGGCCTCCGGAGGATGAGATGTGTCAATGGCCCCTGTGGATGTTCCCGCCTCCGGAGGATGAGATGTGTCAATGGCCCCTGTGGATGTTCCCGCCTTCGGAGGATGAGATGTGTCAATGGTCCCTGTGGATGTTCCCGCCTCCGGAGGATGAGATGTGTCAATGGTCTCTGTGGATGTTCCCGCCTCTGGAGGATGAGATGTGTCAATGGTCCGTGGGGATGTTCCAGCCTCTGGAGGATGAGATGTGTCAGTGGCCCCTGTGGATGTTCCCGCCTCCAGAGGATGAGATGTGTTAATAGTCTCTGTGGATGTTCCGGCCTCCGGAGGATGAGATGTGTCAATAGTCCCTGTGGATGTTCCGGCCTCTGGAGGATGAGATGTGTCAATAGTCTCTGTGGATGTTCTGGCCTCCGGAGGATGAGATATGTCAATGGCCCCTGTGGATGTTCTGGCCTCTGGAGGGTGAGATGTGTCGATGGGAAAAGCAGCCCCAAATCTATCTGGTGGTCACTGGTTTCAGAGGCGCAGCGCACAGGAGTGGGTGGTGTGCACAGCCGTGATGATGGGGTGGGAGAGAAGCTCCTCCCTGGGACCCTGGCTCGGCTCCGCGTTGGGCGCACGTTCATACTCCTCACAAATGCAGGATTCTCTCCCCCAGGGCAGCATCTAAGTTGAGCGTCTTTATTTGGGTCGGCACAGACAGAAGACACACTGAACCACACGCTGACTTCTGGTCCAAAACACTGCACGAGTGTCTGTGGGTTGGTCATAAAAATAAAGCTATGGATCTGAGCCCAGTTTCTTAGGACATCTGAGGATGATGGAGATAAAACAGAAGAGAAGTGACCCGGAGGCCCCAGGCGGACAACGCCTGCTCCTCTCAGGACTCCCAGTTCCACCTTACAGGCTGGACACACGCATCACATGTGTGTACCCAGACAGGGCCCTGGCCTCAGGCACAGCGCAGGTAACAAAGGCAGAAAGGAGAACCCACGTGGCCGACTGCTTGGGATGCACGTGAATGTGGAGACCTGGCAGCTCACTTTGCATGGGGTCCCCGCTGTCTGTCACCCACGGGGGCCCTGCTGTGTCTCACCCACAGGGCCTCCGCCGTGTCTCACCCACGGGGCCTCCCGCCATGTCTCACCCACGGGCCCCCCGCCGTGTCTCACCCACAGGGCCCCCCCGCTGTGTCTCACCCACGGGGCCCCCCGGCTGTGTCTCACCCACGGGGCCTCCTTGCTGTGTCTCATCCACGGGGCCTCCTCTGTGTCTCACCCACGGAGCCTCCGCTGTGTCTCACCCACGGGCCCCCCACTGTGTCTCACCCACGGGGCCCCCCGCTGACTCTCACCCACGAGTGTCCCACTGTCTCTTGTCCATGGGTGTCCCTGCTTCTTGAATTGAAAAGAATGAGAATATACTGATGGGGTTACCTTGCATAACTTTTAAAAATAGCATGCAAGAATGGGAGACAGGAGGAAGAACAATGGGTAGGAAGGAGGAAAAAGGAAGGGGAACAGGACAGTGAGTGAGGAGGAGGGGAGGTGGCAGGAGGAGCGCGGAAGCCCGAGGGTGGGCATGGAATCCCGGGACGTGAGGGTTGAGAGGGAGTGAAACAGGAGTGCGGGAAGGATGAAAATGAGGAGGAAGGCACTGCCTTCCCCAGCCCCAGAACTCTGCCCAGCAGTTTTATTTTATCTTTTATTGTTATTTTACTTTAGTTCTGGGGTACATGTGCAGATCTTACAGGATTGTTGCATAGGTATACACATGCCATGGTGGTTTGCTACCTCCATCCCCTCGTCACCTACATGAGGTATTTCTCCTAATCTTATCCCTCCCCAATCTCCCCACCCTCTGCTCTCCCTCCCCTAGTCCCCCACCCCCAACAGACCCCAGTGTGTGATGCTCCCCTCCCTGTGTCCATGAGTTCTCATTGTTCAACACCCACTTATGAGTGAGAACATGTGGTGTTTGGTTTTCTGTTCTTGTGTCAGTTTGCTGAGAATCATGATTTCCAGATCCATCCATGTCCCTGCAAAGGCCATCAACTCATCCTTTATTATGGCTGCATAGTATTCTACAGTGTATATGTGCCACATTTTCTTTATCCAGTCTATCATTGATGGGCATTTGGATTGGTTCCAAGTCTTTGCTACTGTAAACAGTGCCACAGTGAACATACGTGTGCATATGTCTTTATAATAGAATGATTTATGATCCTTTGGGTATATAACCAGTAATGGGATTGCTGGGTCAAATGGAATTTCTATTTCTAAATCCTTGAGGAATCACCACACTGCCTTCCACAATGGTTGAACTAATTTACACTCCCACGAACAGTGTAAAAGTGTTCCTATTTCTCCACATCCTCTCCAGCATTTATTGTCTCCTGATTTTTTAATGGTCACCATTCTAACTGACATGAGATGGTATCTCAATGTGGTTTTGATTTGCATTTCTCTAATGACAAGTGATGATGAGCATTTTTTCATATGTTTGTTGGCCATATAAATGTTTTCTTTTGAAAAGTGTCTGTTCATATCTTTCACCCACTTTTTGATGGGGTTCTTTCCAACTTCAGCAAAGTCTCAGGATACAAAATCAATGTGCAAAAATCACAGGCATTCCTATACACCAATAACAGACAGAGAGCCAAATCATGAGTGAACCCCCATTCATAATTGCTATAAAGAGAATAAAATACCTAGGAATACAACTAACAAAGCATGGAAGGGACCTCTTTAAGGAGAACTACAAACCACTGTTCAAGGAAATAAGAGAGGACATAAACAGTTGGAAACACATTCCATGCTCATGGTTAGGAAGAATCAATATAGTGAAAATGGCCATACTGCCCCCAAAAATTTATAGATTCAATGCTTTCCCCATCAAACTACCACTGACCTTCTTCACAAAACTGGAATAAACCACCTTAAACTTCATATGGAACCAAAAAAGAGCCTGCATAGCCAAGACAATCCTAAGCAAAAATAACAAACCTGGAGGCATCAAGCTACCTGACTTCAAACTATACCACAAGGCTACAGTAATCAAAACAGCATGGTACTGGAACCAAAACAGAGATATAGACCAATAGAACAGAACAGAAGCCTCGGAAGTAATGCCACACAACTACAACCATCTGATATTTGACAAACCAGACAAAAACAAGCAATGGGAAAAAGAGTCCCTGTTTAATAAATGGTGTTGGGAAACTGGCTGGCCACATGCAGGAAAGCTGAAACTGGACCCCTTCCTGACACCTTACCCTAAAATTAGCTCCAGATGGATTAAAGACTTAAACATAAGACCTAACACCATAAACAACCTAGAAGAAAACCTAGGCAAAACCATTCAGGACATAGGCGTAGGCAAGGACTTCATGACTAAAACACCAAAAGTAATGGTAACAAGACAAATGGGATCTAATTAAACTTAAGAGCTTCTGCACAGAAAAAGCAACCCGCATTAGAGTCACTCCGTACCCACCAGAATGGGAAAAAATTGTTGCAAGCTCCCCATCTGACACAGGGCTAATATCCAGAATCTACAAAGAACTAAAACAAATATACAAGACAAAAAGCAGTTTTAAGACTGGGAATGGAATTCAGAGTCAGGAGGCCTGAGCTTCCACCTGAGTGACATGTGAGAATGCTGAGTGGGCGTGTGGGTGTGTGAGGTGCAGAACTGCTAATACTTCAGATGCCGCATCTGCAGGGTGGCAGCATGCCCGGTCCATGTCTACTCATGCCTGTGCACCTGCCTCTGTCTGCCTATCTGCCCTATCATCAATCTACCTACCCACGTTTGCCTATCTATCATCTATCTATCTATCTATCATCTGATTGTCTCATCCCCCTAACTCTATCATCTATCATCTGTTTATGTACCATCTATCTATATAACAATCCATTATCTTTCTGTGTATCTACCTGAAAGTGTTTTGCAATCAGCCTAGCACTTACCTGTTTTGAGACAGGTGTCTTTCTGGGATCCGCCAGATCTGAGTGGTGATACAGACAATAGGATTCAGACACTTTGGGTTCCCTTTGTAGGGAGCCATAATACCTCCATGGCCAGTGACAATCTCGGTGGAAAATCCAGATGACTCCGAATTGTGGCAGATAAGAGCTCCTTATATCACACCTTGTCCTGCAACCATCGTGCGTGAATGCTTGGCCTCCCCCAGGGACCACGTGTCAATCCTACCCCAGGGACGGAGAGTCAGGCTGCACCCTCCTCATGCTGCTCACAGGCATGGTGCACGCATGGAACACGTTTGGTTAAAGACTCATGTGCAACACATCAAGCGGTCCAACTGTGGGAAAGCATTCACCACCATGGAGACTCAAATAATACTGCATCCCTGTGAAAACTATCTTTTTAATATCAGAAAATATTTTCCTTCATGGGTGGAGAGAGCATTACACTTTGTGGTCATTTTTGTAAGAGTCTAAAAAATCTCACCCCAGTGCCATGACGGACGCCTCCCAGTTTTGTCTAGACAGAGGTGGATTAGGTAAATGCGAGTACCTGGCACAGTGCCTTTCTCAGAAGCTCTGCCGAGCTAACAGGACACAAGTTCAGTCTCGTCTCATTGGCTGATGACACAGTTTGTTTCTGTCCACTTTAGAAGGAGCTTTTCCTTTTAACACTGGCTCTTCCAAAGACACTTGGAGGCACTGTTTAGGTCAAAAGGGGATGTCTTTAGGTTGCTTCCTGCCACAGGATACATTTTTTTGTGAAAGTCTTTCCAAAATCAGGATTCCAGCTACTGGCATTCTCTAGCAAAGTGGTTGTGATCGTGCCGTCGGAGGCTGATTCGCTTGTGTAATCTACAAAGATAAATGCCAGGCCCCAGTAACGGAGACAGACATTACTCACATTGACAAGGTGTTTTCCAGAGAGAAAGAACTTTTAAAAGTTGTTTGAGAGCCACACTGAATTCACTATATGTTTCTGTGGGTAGAAATCATAGCCAGAAATAGACATTGACTGATTGCCTGTTTTCCATGAAACATGGCTGGCTTCATAGGATAAAAGAAGCTCCCGAGTCTGTTTTGAAATATTCATCTTTCACAGTTAGAAATAAATTTAGAGGTTGATCATATTGATTTTTCATGAGAAATTGATGGAATAAAGCCATCTTCTGGGTGGTTTCAGGGAAAAGTAATCCCATGATTGTCGAGCTGTATGCACTCCAGCACTGTGTGAGCATTATGTAGAATAACTCAAAGCCGCTTCCAGCCAGGTCAACAGAAGGTTCAGCAATTTAATGCCCAAGCTCCTGAAGTCCTGCTTGTATTTCATAATGGGAAGTCACACTCCAATGACTGCGAGGAATTCCAATTTCTTGTGAAAGCCCTTCAACATGCAAATGACATGTTGGAATTGCTTGAGCCAGGGAGGCAGAGGTTGCAATGACGCAAGATTGCGCCGTTGCACTCCAGCCTGGGCAACAAGAACAAAAAAAAAACTCCGTGTCAAAAAATAAATAAGTAAACTATAAATAAAAAAGAAGGAGCTTGTTTTCTTCCCATACCATGTGTTCTCACTTTAGCAGTGGCTCTTCGGAGGACACTTGGAAGCACTGTTTAGTCAAAAGTTGATGTGGACATCACAGCAGGCGTAGAACAATGCCGACCCCAGACCTGCGCGGCAGAAGACTCACCAGCGCTGTGGCCCCTGACGGCTGTGACCGGGCCGCGCCTCCACCCAGCGTGCTGCTCTCAGGAAACCACCAGAGTCACCAGTGACAGAGACAACTGTACTTCGCTGACTGTGTTAAGTTATACCACCAGAAAATTATCCTTGGAAAATATCAGACATTTGCCAGCAGAAATAACTAAATTGTTGGGTCCTCAAAGGCTTGAAGAAATTGCCTTCTAGAACTCAAATAGCAAGAAATAAAACTGGAAATTAAAAAAGAAATGCTTTGAGAAAAAATTTAAAAGCCCACAAAGATTTCTAGTTAAAGAAAACAAAATGAGCCCTTGTGGCAGAAAGCAACCTAAAGACAGCCAACATTTAAGATTTGAGGGACACACACATTCAGTCGGCTGCACCTTGCATTTGGGGACTCTGTGTTCATAAAGGCTTCAAATTGTCCAAACTGAATTTAACAATCAGGCAATGATTATCAGAATAACTCCAGCTAGGTCTGACCCTGAAGGGAAGAGATATTATTTGTTCAAAGTCACACTTCTTTACTATCCTTTCCTAACATAATCTACTATTTAAATAGAATTATAAAATTTTATGTATACAACTTATGTATTAAGTCTATCCTAGTGGGAGGATAATGGTGCTTATTGAGGTGTGGCCAATATATTTAAAAATGCTTTTCACTTTGTAAGCTCACATTAAAAAGACAAGTATTTTATTTTCAGGTGTACTGATGAATAAAAAAATGGTTAAAATAAGCAAATAGCTACTGTGCCTCAACCATGAGCCATTGTCTTAGGGCCCTAGAGAGGATGGGGGTGCAAACAGGATCAGGGCATCATCCTGGCCAGGCAAACACCTCAGCATGAATGGGGCAAATATCCACCTACAAGAGTCCCTGCAATCTATGGAAAATGGCAGTAAGGATATAATAAGCAAAACCAAAGTGCCAGGGAAGAAAATTAAGAGAGGAACTCAGTATATGCAGATGCACCACATGGAGAAGATGCCATCTCCCCTGACACTGCCGGAGACAATGTCACCAGATGGGAAAGCAAGATGTACGTCCCTAGATGCGGAAGCTCGAGAGAGCCTTGCTGGTGTCCGAGACCCCAGGAGCGAGGCTTGAGGGAGCAGTGGCTGGATCTGTCCGAGAATTGCAAACAGGGTGCTGTGGCCTACAGATGAAGCCCAGACGCTTTGATCCCTGTGAACTCTTCCTATGTCATTCTGCTGGTAGCAAAAATACAAAATCAATCTTCCTCCACTGCCCCTGGGTGCGCTTCTCCCAGCCAACAACCTTCCAGAGGTTGCCCCCAATTACAGGAAAACAATCCATGGTCCTCCAACAGGAATTTAAAGCCTCCTTCTTTCTCTGCCCCCCACCCTTGTGGTCTGATTTCCACTCCTGTCCAGTGGAGATGTGCTTGATCCATGCAGGCCTCCCTCATACCACTTACGGCATTGTTCCTGCCGGGAAACATTTCACAAATTCAACCCGATCAGAGGGAGGGTGGCGGGAGGTCAAGGACTTCATGTTTATCCAACAGAGAAAATGGATCTCTTAATCAGACAGTGGAGGTTGGCAAGGATTGGTACCTGTTTATTTTTGACAAAGAAGAACCGATCATAGGCTCTGGAGCTGCCAGGGACTTCTGAGGTGAAGGACTATGTTGTGGCATTTGAACCTTCCTCATGAAAGAGTAGGGAGAACGTGGCTCTACGATGATTTTACCCCCTTTCTAGGGAATTTGTTGCCTTGCAAGGCAAAGTGTCTACTTGCTATATAGTTTTCTAATCCAATTCAATAAAGTGACTCCACTAGAAACATTTGCAAAGTTCGTATGGAGTCTCATAATAGTAGGATAAAATAGTAAAATTTACATAAATTATTTATTTCTGAATTTCTGATTACATCACTGTATCTTAAAATTGGGCCAGCTTAGCACTATCATACTTCAGTGAATTTCAACATAGGCAAATTGCTGCATAGAGAATTGATATACTTGAAGTGGACAGCTTAAGGCTGGAGCCGGGCTATGACACTCTGTCTTATGAGGTAGTCAGCTTTTTTGACTATTGTTTGAATCAATGATTTAGAAAGGATTTCGTGACTTACTTTAATAATGTGCACTATATGCATTCATTCTAATTAACTTAGATAATTAACAATTGATTATACTAATTAATAATTAATCGTTCTTTCTTATTCAGAGGTTCATTTTCAGAAAGACCTAGTGGGTATTGAAAGTGGGCCAGATGAGGATTAAACTTGACCCACACTTTGGAGACTTTGTGAATATCTGTGCTTTATTTAAATGGTAAAGCTGGGTTATGAAGCTCAGGTAGTTAAAACTGTGTTTTTACTGAAATTGGGATATATGAGACTTTACTGAATGGTTTATAAGGGGAACTATGGAGTATATATAATATGTGAAACATTATTCAGGATGCTTTAGCTTGTAAAGTACTAATATGATTTCATGATAATTTCAAATATAGACTAGATAAATTCCTGTTTTAAATAAGATACTGAAGAGTGCATTCTTAAGCAGGTCCACACTAGTTAGAAAGAATATGACTGGAAAATTATGTTTTCTGTATGGCTGTTACAGGACAGATTCTCCTATTCCCACTGAGCACATAGCAAAATTAACTCCAGATACATGGGCTCCATTAGTAAAAACTGATCAATTATGGAAATGCAGCTCAAGTAACACTGCTTAGTTAAAATCTGCTGGAAACCTGCCTGCGCCTCTTGTCTCCTGCTCTTGGAGCCCCTCAGACCTCCGGCCGATCCCCTCTGCAGCAGCCCTGCCCTGAGGCCTGGAGAAGCAAAGGAACCCCACTTCCAGATGCACCCAGGCTGCACTGAGAGTGCTCCACCAACCCTTTTCTCTGATTAGAACATGCATCCAGAGGCGCCTTCAGCTCCTGAGAGGGGGTTCCTGGCCAACAGCTAAGAGGGAAGGAGGCTGGCTAGCCTATGTCCTATGCCAGCTTCTGCCACAGTGCCAGCAACATGCAGAGATCACCTGCACCAGACACACAGGTGCAGAAGTGATGGGTCATAATCCCACCAGCAGGTGCAGAAGGAACAGGTCATAATCCCACCAGGAGGTGCAGAAGGGACAGGCGTCACCCCGCCGGCAGGTGCAGAAGGGACAGGCGTCACCCCACCGGCAGGTGCAGAAGGGACAGGCGTCATCCCACCGGCAGGTGCAGAAGGGACAGGTGTCGCCCCGCCAGCAGGTGCAGAAAGGAGAGGCGTCACCCCGCCAGCAGGTGCAGAAGTGCCCTTGCAGCTGTTGGACATGAGGCCAAAAAGCAGAAGCCAAGGGAGGGCGCTGGGGCATTTCTGGAGCTCAAGAAGCCAAGGCCTGTGCTTGCTCCAGGGCTGACCCGGCGCACAGTCCCAGGCACTGGGGAGCGAGGGCAGCCTGGGGCCCTGAGCAGGATGCGCCTCTCCCGGACTGGACCACAGAACCCGGCTGTGCTAAGTGCACCTTATGGACGCCGTCGGGCTGGGGCTATTCCACAGGAAATGGGCGATCAGCCCTCCCTTGGTCCTTGGACTCCCCCTGCCCCTACTGTGGGTGAACCCTGCCTGCCCCCTGTGCTCTGGGCACTGGGGTCACCCTGCTCATGCCAGGTGTGGTGTGCTCCCTGAGTGCTCCCTCTGCACTCTCCTCTGTGCTCCCTTCCATGCTTGTTCCAGGGCACTTGCTCTCCGACCTCGCGCCTATAACCCGGAGGGATAACCGCGTGTTCCTCCGTCAGGGCAGCCCAACAGGATGAGGGCAGGCTTGCACGCATTCACTTCGTCTCAGGGACGTACCGCCCGGCCACGCAGGGCCCGGCGAGGCGTCCTCCAGCGCGTGCTGTCTTTTCAGTGCTGAATCAGCTGGGCCAAGAGAAGGAAGAGGAGGCTCTGCCCTGGTGAGGGGTGGGTGTGAAGGAGCAGAACCTGACTCTGCACTGCAGCCCCCTCCTCAGCGTCGGCGGCTGTCACTCAAAACTGAACGAGAGTAAGCCTGACTGTGGTTTTGATAACATGCTGAAATAGACCTCACATTATAAACCACTTTCAGGATTTTTCTTTATTTTACTATAAGAGGTTGATCTTCTTTATTAAACATACATTTCCTGCCAGTTTGTGAAGCTTTAAATATTAACTATGAGAATCCTTTTGCAATGGAGTCATTTATTTTCAGGAAAAGGCAATATGGCGTTGCAGCAGAAACATATTGATGCACATGCAGGCTGCAGGGCCCCCACTGTGTATTTAATCACTCTGCACAGGCCAAGATGAAACTCATTTTCGTCTGTTTAATTGTTGGTGTCACCAAGGACAATTATGTCTGGAACAGGTTCTCTGCTACTGACAGTGTTAATTCACTGCATGAGTTGGCACTGATACTATTTAAGACCAACAGGTATTACAAGGAGAATTCCTCACTAGCTGAGCTGTGTGTGTGGCCCCACCCTGGCCAAAGGAAAGTTGGTGTCAGCAGAATCCAGACGTCGATGGGACGAAAGCTTCTTCCATGCAGAGCAGTGGCACGGGAGTGGCATGTGTGCTGGCTGGGGAATGCATTCCTCTCCGGCGGAGCAGACTCCTCATGACGGATCCCTCTGTGGTTTGTAACACAAGACCCAGAAAGCCACTGCCTCTGGAAGGTGCCATCCGGGGACCCCGGCTCGCTGACAACGGGGTTTCCCTACAGGCATTGGGAAGGGAAGGCTGAGCGTTCTCTCACTATGTGTCCATCAAAAATAGAGTTTCTGTCACTTCAAAGAAACATAAAGCCAGCCTTAGGAAAAACAAGGCCATTCACTGAGCTAAACATGACGGATGGGAAGCTCTGATGGGATGGCCTCCTCATCTCTCCTGTGCTCTGTTCCAACTCAGGGAGCATCTGTTTAGGGAATTCAGGAATTTATGGGTTGCTGTCATGTGTGTGCTTTCATGTGTACATGGAAGGATTTACGTACTCCTGTTATGCATGTGCATTCATGTTAACATGGTTTACGGATTCCTGTCCTGTGTGTGCACTCATGTGTACATGGTTTATGGATTCCTGTCACATGTGTGGATTCATGTGTACATGGTTTATGGATTCCTGTCACATGTGTGGATTCATGTGTACATGGTTTACGGATTCCTGTCCTGTGTGTGCACTCATGTGTACATGGTTTATGGATTCCTGTCACGTGTGTGGATTCATGTGTACATGGTTTATGGATTCCTGTCATGTGTGTGCACTCATGTGTATATGGTTTACAGATTCCTGTTACGTGTTTGGATTCATGTGTACGTGGTTTACGGATTCCTGTCCTGTGTGTGCACTCGTGTACATGGTTTATGGATTCCTGTCACGTGTGTTCATTCATGTGTACATGGAAGCAATCAGGTTGAAGGAATCCTCCCCGTGGGGTAGGGACACAAAGGCCGCATCTTTGAAAATTAATGAGTGCTGGCCTCTGTCCATGCTAGTCCCAGGCCAGCTCCTGTACTTGGAGGAATCTGTCGTGTGAGGACCCACCTCGGCATGGAGATCTGTGTTAACAACAGCCTCTGCTGCCTTGAGGGCACTGAGCAAGGACCCGTCATGGTTTGAGTTTTACTTCCCTGTGGGATGTGGTGTGTCACCACCATGAGTTTCTGGTCCAGGGTTAGACGCCAGCTGGGACAAAGCCCCCGAGAAAGCAGCCAGGAGGATAGGATGCCAGGCCTCCACTGGCTCTGAGACCCCCTGATCCCTGCTGGCACTCTGTGTTCTGGAAGGAGCCCCCAGCCAGCCGGGCCCCAGCAGGTGTGATCGTTGGCCTCTGTCCAGGCCTCCTCAGGCTCAGCCATGCCCATCTCCATCTCTGCACCAGCAGTGATGTCGGTGCTTCCAGCCTGTGGGAGTCTCTTCTTCCTCTGCTTGCCCATATACCCCAGGCCTCCCTAATCCCCTAGATCTTCCTGTCTCCACACGGCCCCCTCAGCTTTGGCCAGGAGCTTCCACACCCTAGTCCCCCGCCAGTCCCCCGTCCTCCCCACCCACGTTTCCCTGGGCTCTGGTGCCTCCAGCCCTGCAGACCCTGTCCTGAGCCCGCCTCGCCTGTGTCTGCATGCGGAAAACCCTCCAGGTGCATCCGATGGCACGGCCAGCGCTGACCGTGGGCTCTGCGTTCCAGGCCCTGCACCCTGGGGCTGACTGCCCCGCGTCCACTTCTTGACTCCTGACGATGGTCCGGTGCCAGGGGAAGGTGTGTGAGGGCCCAGAGATCCCCAGCCAGGCGCAGTTAGACACTAAGATCACATCACTTTTTTTCTTGAGGAAGATTTCTAATGTTCCTAGAACTTGTAAAACAGGAAGGAAAGCCAAACTGTTTCCTTCTGCTGCCCTCATACCACATTCAAAACATCAGCCCCGACGCCAGATGTGGGGACTCCTCCCAGGCTGACTCACTCTCCCTCACCAGCTGAGAGTCCCGTAATTCCATTTACTTCTGCAGCTACCTACCTTGCGACCATGCCAGGTCTCATGGGTTAACAGATCCATTCCACGAGGCTGCCCCACTTCAGGTGCCAGGGAAAAGTCGAGGCCTGTCATCCATGGGGTTCCCTGTGACCCCTCCTTGGGTTCAATCATGTGCTAGAATGGCTCACAGAACTCAGAATTATGTTCACCCATTTATCACAGAAACTCAGGAAGAGCAGATGGAAGAGGCGTGGAGGGCACTGCAGGGGTCTGGAGCCTCCACACCCTCTCGGGGTCCCCATCTTCCAAGCACCCCTGTAGGAGTCCTCACCTAGCACAACGGGTTCCATCATTGGTCAGTGGTGATGGCATCTGTCCCAAGCCCCTCCCCGTCTCCTGAAGTCTGGGTGAGGCCGAGAGTCTCTAACCCACCAATCATACCCCCGCTTCCCCTGGCAAGCAACCCTTAACCCCTGGCTCTCTAGGGGCTTTCCTAAAATCATCTCAAGGTCAGGTCAGGTGTGGTTTAAATAAGCTTGTTATAGACAACTACCTCTCACCTCACAGCTCTGAAGCTATCTCAAGAAGGAGGACACCAGATCCTGTAGTGAAAGACACTCCTGCTGTTCTGCTCACTAAGGACGTGACGAGGGTTTTAGGAGCTGTGAGCCAGGAATTCTGGATGAACACACAAATTCACATTTCTCATTTAAGTCACAGCTCTAGAGAACTTTCTCACCAACGGTCTGATCCCAGAGCCCCTGCTGAAACAGCAGGTTTGAGCTTTTCATGGATTTTGCTGCTTTTTCTGTCTCCTGGGCTCCCTGCTTCTTTCCTCCCTCTCCTTCTCTTCCTCCCAATCTTTACCATAATTAAAAGAAAAAAGGGAGTTCACTTTGAGAAATTAACATAACAGGACAAAATTAACAATAGGCAGTGTCGCTGGGGCGGGGACATGGGAGCAAGATAGAGGCAGAGGCTGAAGAGAAAGAAGCCTGGGAGAGAGGAGTGGGCTGTCCTCATGCGGAGCTGTTCCCACTCGTGATGGGGTAGAAAGACATGCTGGCAAGTATGGGATGCAGTATTCACGAGTTTAAAACATGCCGGCTGTATGTGAAAGGAAAGACCTGCGAACGTCCGTGGGCCAGTGTGTTCTAACATTCTCCCTGTGGCAGGCTCTCTGTCCCTTCCTGCAATCACCCTCACACCAGCACTGAAAACACTGAGAACAGGCATTCCCAGCCCTCTGCTGGTCCCCGGGCCAGAGGCAGGACCGAGTCCCACCCTGCTCAGTTGGTAAGCCTTGGACATCTCGACCATTCTCAAGCATAGAAAGAGACTGACAGGTGTAATGAGAACAGCACAGACCCCGGGAGCAAAGGGGTCACACCCAGCTTCTGTTCTGCTAGTTGTGTGTCCTTGGACAAGAAGCTGATGCATGTAATAAGAACAGCACAGACTCCAGGAGCAGAAGGTTCACACCCACAAGGCAGTGAGGCTTTGTAAAAATGCATGGACTCCGGAAAGAAACACAGGGTTAAACTCTCAGCTCCCCAGCGGAAAAGCACAGTTGTTCGTACTTAACGCCTGCACGCACCCTTCCCTTGGCCCTTCAGTCCTCCCAGGCGTCCCAAGTCTCCATCATCACTTCCCGGTCCGAAGAACACTGTGCAGCCGTTCCTTCAGTGTGAGCCTGCTGGTAACACACCCCTTTGTTTGTTTTTATCTGAGCCTCTTTCTTATTTCGACTTCATTGCTAAAAGATATTTTCCTAGATATTAAATTCTGGGTGGACAGCTCTTTTCTTTCAGCACTTGACAAATGCTTCTCTTCCTTCTGGCCTGCACAACTTCTGGTGAGAAATCTGCTGCTGTCCCTATAGGCAGGTGGTGATGTGCTCTTTTCTTCTCTCGCTGTTAGTGAGATTGTTTCCCTTCATTTCTGGCTTTTAAACATTTCGCTACTGTGCATTTGAACACGAATTTCTTGGGTTTTATCCTAATTGGGAGAGGACACTTACTTTCTTAAATCTATAGATTTATGTCTTCCATCAAGCTTAGGAAGCATTTACTCATTTTCTTCTTTCCAGTTTTTTTCATCCTGCAGTCTTTTTTTTCCTTTCTTAGTTGCTGATGGAATGGTATGTAGAGCTTTTGTCGAGCCCCCTAGGACTCTGAGGCACTTTCGTTTTGTTCCCACTGTATTTTCTTTCTGCTGTTTGTTTCAGATCATGCCCATTGATGCACCTTAAGTTAGCTGATCCCGCCTTTGCTGATGTTCATTCTTCTACTGCGCCCACACACTCAAGTGTCCTTGTTCTTCTTGATGTGTGTGTTATTTTTGATGACAGTATTTTTCAATTCTAAAATTTCCATTTGGTACACAACTACATATTCTTTTCTTTTTTCTGAGATGTTTTATATTTATGTTTGCTTCAGGAGTGTTCTCAACTGCTCATTGTAGCATTTTTAAGGTGGCTACTTTAAAATCCTTGTCTTATTCCTATTAAAATCTTCTGTGTAAGACTCTGTTTTTTAGGTAAATCCTCTAGTTGGGCACATGTCAGCCAGTTTAGATGCACATCCTGGCTCAGTTTTGTTATCAGGGGTTCGAAGCCCATGTCAGCCGGTTCAGGTCCAGGTGTACATCCTGGCTCAGTTTTGCTCACAGTGGTTTGATGCCAATGTTGGTGGACCCTCTGCAGTGCTATGCTATCTTGGTCCGTACTGCTGTCTTCTCTAGAAGGTGTGACTCTGTCCCCAGTGTCCCTGTCCTGGGTGGGAAGGGGGAGACCCCTGCCTGTGCCTGCTGAGCAGAGCCAGGAGGCAGCTTCCACACTGACCCTCCTCAGGACATTGCCTTCTCATTGCCCTGAGGGGCAGGGGAGATTCAGGGTTCTCCCCTCAAGTTGGGGGCAGGGGGGAGTCAGGGTTCTCCCATCGAGGTAGGGGAAAGGGGAAGTCAGGGCAGGTGCAGTTATCATTGCCCCGAGGGGCAGGGGGGAGTCAGGCTTCAACCCTCCAGGTGGGTGCAGGTGCAGCTACCACATACCACTCTGTTGGGCTTCACTGCTTCAGAGCCCCTGCTGGAGGGGCCGCCTCTGTGGGGTTCCTGTTTGTATGCACCCAAGGGTGCTTATGGGGTCCTACCACACCCAGGCTAGTGTGTAAAGGAGACTGGAAACCCCAAGAACTCACTGCTGGGTCATCTTTGGGGTTCCAGAGTCCCTAGTTCGTTTGCCCATCTTTTCCTCCATGTCAGAGCCCTCTGGAATGGGGCTTAGTATTTTGTATGGGGTTTGTGTTGTGAGTAGCTAGAGGAGTGAGTCAGGTGGAATACATTACACCTCTTCCAGAATCCGAGCCTCCGCCCTTCCACTCTCTCCTAGGGTGACCTTCAGGAGGTGACGTGACTTCTTTGTTGCTGCAGAGACCGGCCTGTGAGGGTGGGATGTGAGGCACTCCCTGGGGGTTCTGGTCAGAACCAGGCAGGATAGTGTGTGTGTGTGAACCGATGGCTGCCAGCGGCCACCACGGTCTTCTTTCCGTATTTCCCTCACATCCGAGTTGCATGCTCCTCCACACAGTCTCTCTGATAATAGCAGGGTCTTCTTTTTCCTTGGAACACGACTGCTTCTGTTCCTAGACTGATCTGAATTATGAGGAAAATCACATTATTTGAAATTAATTTGTGTCTGTCTTATCTCCTAACCTACGTAGACATTTAATATGTAGAATTTTACCATTGGACAGTTAATGTGGTTAACATTCTGTTTGACGGGGGGAAACTGAGGTCATTTGACAGGGGTGGATCACATGAGGTCAGGAGTTCCTTTCCAGGGAGGGAAAGCAGCTGCCCACTTCATCGGTCAATGGCACCATGAATGTGGCAGATGTGGTCTGAGATGTGCCTCAGTGTCTCATCTCTGCCCACGAGGACCCAGCCTCCCAAGGTGCGTGAACCTCCCGGCTGTCCTGGGTTCGCTTGAGATCCCCCAAGCAGCAGGTGCCCCGGCATGTCAGGTGGTTTTCTGACCCAACAGAAACCCTGCAGTGCACGAGGGGCTGTCGGGGGCCCACAAGCAGGGCCCGGCATCCCAATGTGCAGCTGGGAGCTCACTGAGTGGAACGTAGTTGCATAAAGAGGGAGAGATTCCACCCACTCACTAAGCAGGGTCTGAAGCCCACTCGCCAGGGCTCTGGCAAGGGCCCCCGTCCAGCACGTTTCCGACCCAGAGGACCTGTCTGCGGAACAGGAGCGCACACTCAGGCAGGTGGGAGACCTGCCTGCAGAACAGGAGTGCACACTCAGGCGGGTGGGAGACCTGCCTGCGGAGCAGGAGCGCACACTCAGGCATGTGGGAGACTGCAGGAGGGTACCAGGGTAAACTCACTGGCATCATTCAGGGACATGTGCTTGAATGTGGAACTCAGAGGCCCCACTGAAGACGCACAGGTGCCGTGGGTTCCACCTGGAGCTGAGCCTGCCCTGGGACTGGCCACGTTCTCTGCCGTTCACAGCCTGAGGGGAAGCCAGCCTCACAGCATCTCCCAAACAGAGAAGGCAAACTTCAGGCCATTCTCGATTCTCTTCCAGGATAAAGAGGAGCTTTGTTTTTCAATCTTTATGTATTTACTTTTCATTCATTGCCTCTCTCTGTCACCTAAAAAAGGTTTCTAAGTTCCCTGGGGCTCTTGTCACAGAATGCAAAAGTATTTCACCTCTCAAAATAAAATGAAGAGAGAATAAAATGAATTCAAAGTAAATGAATAAAGAATAAGAAGTTACAGAGAAATGAAGGAAATGTGGCCAGTTACCCAAAACAGAGATTGTGCAAAGCGTTCCTCTCTCTTTCTGACTGAAGGGCCATGGCGGAGGCTGCAAGGCAGTGACATAGGAGGGCGGGTGGTGACGCAGAGGTCGCCGATATGGTTGATACACACGGAGATGGGAAAGACCAGGGCATCCTTCCCCAGCTTTCCTTTAAAAATGCATTTCCTTCTGAAGTTCTATCCTGAGGTCACCCAGGCACGCCAGCATCTTCCTCCACAAACTATAGGAGGGTCAATGGGCCATGTGTGGAGGCTGATGGCATGAAGGAGAATGAAGGTTTGTGCTGTGACTGTTCACAAAGAAATCTCCAAAATAACCAGAAAATAGTAAAATTTATTGAGCTCAGAGTGGGTCAGGCACAAATATTCATCGTCTAGCTGGATCCCCCAAAGAACCCGCCCACTCCTCAGAACATACGGGAATATAAACTCTCTGCTTCTTATTCTTACTGTCAGACTGGGGGCTGTACCAGCCACACAGAGAGAAGGGTCCGTGAGCCATGGTGATTCTGAGAGTCAGTGAGATGAAACCTTTAGTCAGGGTGTCCTGGTGGTTGTTGGCTTGGCCATCAGAACGCCAGGGCAGGGGTGCCGTGGTGGGGGCAGCTGGGAGATGCTTCAGGTGCAGAAAGGAGGGAGAGGTCAGATGCTTCATCCTCAAATCACAACCAGAATCAGACGTGACTTTCACAAGCTTGACCACGGTGAGGCCATGTTTAGCTGTTTACCCCAGGCTGTCCTGCTGTCCTCGGGCACCTGGGCCTGTGACCGTCCATCTCTGGAGGAAGGCGTGTGTGTGTGTGCGTGCGTGTGTGTGTTTGTGTGTAGGGGAGAGAGGGTTTGGTGTGTGTGTATACATGTGTGTGTCAGGGGGGCAAGAGAGTTTGGGAGGAGTGTGTGTGTGTGTCTGTGTGTGTGTGTGTGTAGGGGTGAGGGGGTTTGGTGTGTGTGTGTGTAGGGGTGGGGGGTTTGGTGTCTGTGTTTGTGTTTGTGTGTTTGTGTGGGGGGAGGGGCTTTGGGAGGAGGCTGGGATGAAACGAGGTGGAGGCGCTGCTCTGTCAGTAGGTGCTCCACACAAGCTGAACTGAGTGGCTGAACACTGAGCCCCCCCTGGACTCCTGGCCCCGTGTTACACATGGCATATACAGTGGTCCGCAGCATAGATGCTGCCTGGTGGGATGAGGGCAGTGAGTTAGCAGTGGTTAAGTGAGCTTTTCATAAGGAATCAACCTGAGTGGGGCTGTGGCACCAGACCTGGGCCCTCATGAACTGTAGGAATGAAGGAGTCATCTCTGAAGGGCCCTCACTGCACAAACCCACTTGGAAACCACAGAAGAGATGTTATGAGCTGGTAAAATGCAGCAGTAATCCTACACGCGTTCCACATAGGCAGACTTTCCTGAGTTCTAAGCAATATCCAGTGTTTGGAAGCCCAGGAACCAGGAACAGAGAAGCCTGAAGGTTTCCATCATTAGGTGGGAAGAGTGTCACTCAGACAAATCCCAAACAACTACACTTTGTACCTACCACTGGAAATTGTCTTGAGGCTCCAGTTAAAAAATTAGTGGAAAACAAACACCAAAATGGAGTTATTCAAACCCCAATGCACAGGGCCGTCTAATCACACTGGAGTCTGCGTCTGATGAATGTATAGAATGACAATGCAGAGGAAGCCAGAGACTTAGAATATGAGAAATAGAAAAATGACTTATTTAAGTCTCTCTGAAACTCCAAAATATCAACTGTACAGGGAAAAAGATTTTCTGTAGGTGATTTTCAGACATTTAATAGCTGTGTATAGATTTTGTATAAAGAATCACTTTGACTCCCAGTGTTCACATTCAGTCATATGCCCTCACATTTCCAGTAGCTGCTGCTAATGAAAGCCAAGCTGCCTTTATGAATGTAAATTATTAACACTGGCTTATTGACACATAGTAGCTAATTTCCGAGGTACTGTCTGTAAATACCATAAAGTTGCATTAAATATTCATATAATCATTGTGATAATTAATCCATAGAGCAATTATAATTGAAATTGTCTTATAAATAACCAAATAAAATGGAACTTTACAAGATAGATATCACACCAACTTTTTTAGCTAGCAAAAATAAGATTGCTCTCACCTCCATTAGCCCAAGCAGCAGAGACTGAAAGGAGCCATCTCTGTTACATTAACTGGCACCAAGAATGTGAGGGGTGCCTCTCTAGGAGATGGTTTCACAAGAGGATAAAGGGAGATCAGAGTGTCTCTGAGGTACCCATCCGCAGGCAGGTGCCACACATTTAGTTTCTGAGGCTTTTGCTTTTGTTTCTGTGTGTGGGTTGTTAGAATCCAGGTAAGAACGCCAGGCCCATAACTGACCCCCGGGGCGGGCAGCAGTCAGGACTCCGCTGCGACATCGCCAAGGCCCATCAAGGAGCAGGGAGTGTTGAGCCCAGCTCACCTGGCGTGTGGCCGAGAGCCTGGGCCAAGGCTGTGCACATGGGTCTGGGGGCTGAAGTGACTTTGGTGGCCTCGATCTTGACCTGGCAGAGCGGCCACTGGGAAATAAGATCAGGAAGAAGGAGGCACCAGGAAGAAGATGAAGTGGGCATCCAGATGGGGCTCCCAGGGTAGCCACTGAGGCCAGACCTGGCCAGGATGCAGGCTCCTGACTCCCTGAGCCCAGGAGAGGGTGGCCGAAGACCTGGGTTTGGAGGTTGGGGTCTCTCCTCCTCCTTCCCTTCATTACCCCAACTCACCAACTCTGATGGAAAACTGGTTGCAAAGAGTGTAAGACACTTGCTTGGCCTGTTATAGAGAGCTGGGGGATCCAGGATTCAATGCAGTGCCTGATCCCAATCCCTGCTCTCTTAGGCCACCCTGGACCTGCTTAGGAGGATACTAGGGATGGTCATCACAGCACACAGGTGTCCTTTAGAAGGTGGGTTTTTGGGGGTGAGTTATTTTTTTTATTGCATTTTAGGTTTTGGGGTACATGTGAAGAACATACAATATTGTTGCATAGGTACACACGTGGCAGTGTAATCTGTTGCCTTCCTCCCCTTCACCTATATCTGGCATTTCTCCCCATGCTATCTCCCCCCAACTCCCCACCCCCCACTGTCCCTCCCCTATTTCC
>CAUYQU010064646.1:0-21172 GCA_963574635.1 Cheracebus regulus | reverse complement strand
CCAGGTTCGAGCAATTCTCCTGCCTCAGCGTCCAGAGGAACTGGGACTACAGCTGTGCACCACCACGCCCCAAATTTTTGTATTTTAGTAGAGACGGGGTTTCACCATGTTGGCCAGGATGGTCTGGATCTCCTGACCTTGTGATCCACCCACCTCAGCCTCCCAAAGTGCTGGGATTACAGGCGTGAGCCACTGATCCTGGCCGCACACTTTCTTTAAGGCTCAACTCTTAACACTATAAATCTTCACCTCATTTGATTTTAGAAACATTTTTTTTTCTGCTATAATCTCCTTTCTAATTATTTCTGGAATCTCCTGAGGCCCGCTTATAAACTCATACCCACTGCACTATGGATCCTAATCCTGCTCTCTGGCCCTGGACTCCTGGATCCTGTGAACTGTCTTGGCCACCATGAATTGCTACACTGCAGGCTGCGTCTCTCTCCTGTATTGTTTTGTTCTAAACACGGGTCAGGCCTTAACTTTAATCCCTTGCAAACCACGTTAAGGGGGCAGCAATGTTTCATAAGACTTTTTTGTTTTTGTAGAATTGAACATATGAAAAGATAAGAACCATCAGAGAATAATGTCTGGACTCCACATTGCCTGTTATTGTGCCAATATCTGACTTTCCTTTCTGGTATTTGACCTCCATCTAAGAAGAGTTTCTCCCCAAGTCCCAGAAACCATGGAGTATGTCCACTTCAAGCTCTGAACCTACCCAAACCCCAAGACTCAGAGAGATTTTTTTTTTAACCTCATCTCTGGCTAAGGCTACCACTGAAAGCTATGGGGCTGATTGGTTTCCCAGATGTTTTAAAGTAGACATTTATCTCCATTGCTTTCTGGTGAAATCACAACCTTACCCACAGATTCTATGACCTCAAAATAAATGAAACAATAGTCAGACGTCAGCATACACTCCAAAGTCTAGATCATTTAGGCTTACATAATGCCAGACCCTAATCTCAAATTGGATAATGCCAAGGTCAGTGCATTTCAAGATATATCTTATCCAAGTTCACTTTGCTTGTGAAAAAGAAAGAACATTTATAACGAAAAAGAAGAATGTCTCATCTGTTTGTTCAACCCCTTGATCCAAATCACGTAAAATGAGTAGATAATCAACTCTTCCCATTAATGTTAAAAGACAAAAATATTCACTATGGCATATTGATATGTACACAGGTCTAGGAAAAGCTTAGTTTTGATAGACAATCTTACAGTCTTAGCCCACAGAGAAATAAAAATCCTAAGTAAATTATAGTATCAACAGTTCTTGGCTCTTAGGAAATGAATGGTATGCATTCAGTTCTCATCTAATGTAATCTAATGTGCTTCTTTACATTATTAAGGGGAAATCTAGACAGAAATCAAATTTTTCTAATGTAAAATCAAAAGAAATATCAATCTAACCATTTCAATATTTCAATGTATCCTGAAAATGTTTTTGCCCCTTCTAAGCCACAGAAATAAGAAAAAATAGAACAGAATAAACAATATTTAATTCAATAGCATTGGAAGCAAATTATAAAATATATTGCCATTGGAATATGTCTATAGCATTGATGAGTGTATATATTAGTATGAAATTTCTCTGGGGAACTTTGAAAATATAAAAATTAGCTTTTAAAACTGTGTATCTTTAAAACAGTAATTCTACTTGAAGCAATAATTTTAAACAGCCATATGAAAAGGATATATATGCAAGTATGTGCTGCAGTTGACAGTACTTTTTAACAGCCATACAGAAATTGAAGTAATCTAAATATCTAACAAGAGAGCAATGACTTTATAGATTATGGTGCCTCCACCTTTTAATGTTATGTGCATTTTAAAATTATCTTTTCAAAAAGATTAAATGTTACACTGTCTTCCATAATGGCCAACCTAATATACACTCAAAAACCTAAACAGAAATATCATTCAACTCAGCAATCCCATTGCTGGGTGTATACCCAAAGGTATATCACACCTGTAATACCAGCACTTTGGGAGGTTGAGGCAGGCAGATCATGATCAAGACCATCCTGGCCAACATGGTGAAACCCTGTCTCTACTAAAAATACAAAAATTAGCTGGGCGTGGTGGTGTGCTCCTGTAGTCCCAGCTACTCGGGAGGCTGAGGCAGGAGAATCGATTGAACCTTGGAGGTGGAGGTTGCAGGGAGCCGAGATCACACCACTGCACTCCAGCCTGGCAATAGAGCAAGACTGTCAAAAAAAATTATTCTATTATAAAGACACATGCACATGTTTGTTCATTGCAGCACTATTAACAATAGTAAAGACATGAAATAAATGTAAATGCTGATCAATGATAGAATGGATAAAGAAAATTTGGGACCTATACACCATGGAATACAATGCAACCATAAATACAAACAAGGGACTTGGATGGAGCTGGAGACAATTATCCTTATCAAACTAATGCAGGAACAGAAAACCAAATACCACATGTTCTCACTTGTAAGTGGGAGCTAAATTATGACAACACATGGACACATAGAGGGAAACAGCACACACTGGGGCCTTTCAGAGGGTGAAGGCTGGGAAGAGGGTGAGGATCAGGAAAAATAACTAATAGGTACTAGGCTTAATACCTGGGTGATAAAATAATCTGTACAACAAACCTCCATGACACAACTTTACCTATGTAACAAACCTGTAAATGTACCCCTGAGCTTAAAATAGAAGTTTTTAAAAAAGAGAGATTAGATGTCTTGAGCAATGCTTACATAAGTGTATACACTGAAACACCAAATATAAAATTATGTAAGTAGACGGGTATGCTCAGAAAATTATAAAAACATAAAAGTAGCTATATCTGTGTGGTAGAATTTGAGTTTTTTGTTTCCTCTTAGTAAGTTTTTATATTTTGACAAAAAAAATGTATTAATAGTTTTATGATCGAAAAAAATAATTACTTAAAAATATCTTCTCTATTAAATGGAATAGTAAGAAAGTAATTTTACCCGTGATAACATAAATATTATACATAAGTAGTCCAGGCATGGTGGCTCACACCTGTAAGCCCAGCGTTTTGGGAAGACGAGGTGGGTGAATCATGCAGTCAGGAGTTCAAGACCAGCCTGGCCAACATAGTGAAACCCTGTCTCTACTAAAAATGCAAAAATCAGCTGGATATGATAGCACATTCCTGTAATCCCAGCTACTTGAGAGACTGAGGCAGGAGAATTGCTTGAACCAGGACCTGGGAGGTGGAGGTTGCAGTGAGCTGAAATCGCACCACTGCACTCCAGCATGGACTACAGAGCAAAAAAGTAATACATAAGGAGTCTTGAAAGACTGTTTTTAAGACCTACATCTGAATTGTAGGTAAGACAGGTCAGGTTAGAGATAGCCACAAAGTTGAAAAATTTTGTATAAAGATATGAAAAAAGGGCAGGCAGGAAATCTAAAACTAAATACAGAACAATAACCACACACACACACACACACACACACACACACACACACACACGATGAAAACTTCTATTAAATATAAATCTTCAAAAGGCAAAACTTTAATCCAGAGGAAAAAAAGTTACAACTTCAATGAAAATATTGAAAACTTTTCCTAGAACAACAGGTATTAATAGAAGTAATATATATTTGTGTATATGTATATATTTTGTTTATATATGTATAATATATATATTATATATATAAATATATATAAACATATATATGTAATATATATGTTTATATGTATATAATATATATATAATATATTATATATATATAAATAAATTGGGAGGGCTCCCTCTCTCAGCTTTGGAGCACCCCTCTCTCTGTCTCTGTATAGGGGAGCTTCTTCCTTCTCCTTTCCTTCTTGCCCCTTCTTGCTTTAAACGATCCATTCCTTAAAACCATTCAACATATGTCTGTGTCATTTTATCTCAACAGGCATGAAGACCAGGAACCCTAGTGTTCCTCCAGTCATCGGAGCCATATCATTGTGGTGTGTTGGCCGGGAAAGGAAATTCATTCATCAGACTGGTGAGTATGGAATGGATTTGAACTTTAAATCTGTCCTTTAATTTCAAGGCTCTCTTCCAGCTACCCTGTTGCCAGACTTTCTCTTTTTATCAGTGGTCTCTTACACTCTGTGTGTCTCGTTTGCAGGAATCTTTATAGTTCAGGGAAACAGGTCTGTTAGAAATCATCGTGAATCGCGGTAGGCAGTAACTGAGTAACTCTCTCTCTTGCTAAGGTTTCTCTGGCAAGCACACAGTATTTCTAAGCCACATAGTAGAAATCAGGCTCTAGGCCTTTTCTGAGGAGAAGTTTCTGCCTTTAACAGTTGGGAGAAAAATATCTTCGGCAGCAGATTTTAGTCCCGATATTGTCCCATCAGTGGGAAAATGGCCATGTGATTTCTACGTTCTTTTAAAGCATCTGTCTTCAATTAAGATAGTACTTAATTAGGGGAATTTTAAATTCGAAAGTTAACCAGAACTGTTTTCTTTTAACGGTAAGTGCTTTAGCACTGGCCATAATAGAAGGCAATCTAGCAGCACGTTGCCTCTGTTAAAGGAACCTTGCCCAAAGGTGACACAGTCTCTCTGGAGATCTGGTTTTCCCAGAGCTTGGCGAATCACATGGGTTCTAGAAAGTCAAAGGGAAAGTACACAAGGCAGATAAGCTAAGGGTGCATGGTATGCGTGGTTAGCCCCATCACTTAATTCTTCTGGTTCCATAGGTTGGAGGACCACGCCCACAACCGTGTGTGTGTGTGTGTGTGTGTGTGTGTGTGTGTGTGTGTGTGTGTGTGTGTGTCTCGCGTGCGCACGCGCACGCGCAGCTTTAAGAAAGTGCCAAGATCCAAAAACCAGGAAAGTAAGACATTTGGAGGATGCTCCCTGCCTTCTCCACTCTGGGTCATATGGAAAGGAAGGAGACTAACAAGATGCTTTTATTCTTGCTTCTTTTTCTAAATGGGGTAATAAATTATCTTTAGCTTGCATCCCTCTGGAGTGTGCTCTGAAACACTGAAACTTCCTTAATCTCAGTACTTTAAAGAACGCAACCCATTTTATTTTGCACAAGAGCATGGCATTCCTACTAAACCTCTGCAAGTGTTGTAACATCAACCCAGCTCTTTTAGCAACCACATAGGGCAGGCCCAGGGAAAACAGTTCCCCAAAATTAAAAACGTCACTCTCAGGGAAGTCATCTGAGGGCCCCCTTCAAGTTCCCTTCTTATTGCAGGACCTTAGGCAAGTAAAGGGAGACTTAGGCCGATTTTCTCATGACCCTCATAGTTATATAGAAGCTTTCCAAAATTTAACTCAGGTATTTTATCTCACACAGAGGGGTGTTATGTTGCTGCTAAGTCAAACCCTCACTGCAGCTAAAACAGGCAGCTCTGCAAGAAGAAGAGAATTTTGGAGATAAGCAATATGTCTCCTATTGCAGGCAAAAAGGGAAAAGAAAAAATAGGGAAGGCAATCAAATATGGGAAACACCATTCCCAATAGGAAGAGAGACAATACCTTTTGACAACCCTAATTGGAATTTCTTTCTATGGTGTTTTTTCTTCTTTCGTGGTTTAAAATGACTTATATCTCTTTTATGATGTCCTTCCAACTGGAGAAAAGTTAATTTTCCATAGCTTAAAATGTTTGGCTTAAGGTTGAGTTAGGGGAAAGAGAACCCAGAAGCCTAATATGCTGGCAAAAGGGTAAATATTTCTTACCATTAGGGCTTTGGGCTTCTCTCTCACTGTGCAAACTGACAAAAGGGATAATAAGGATAATTGTTTATATTCTCTGTAAATTTATAATTAATGAAAAAGGATTTGTGAGATTGGTCTTAAGCTATAGACAGTCTGGTGTGCTTTGCACGTCTTTCTTATGGTTCTGTCAAAGATAGGGTATCTTAGGTTGGGATGCAGGCCTAGGACCCCAAAAGCCTGCTGTTCCAGCCAGCCCAACAAAACAATTGGTAACAAACTTTGCTACAGGCCTCCATCTTGTTTCATGTCTTTGGGAACATAATCTGTAACCACGTGTCAGTATTTAGTCTCTGCCGTTTGTGAGTGAAGGCCACAAAATCAAATAAACTAGTTTGTCAATCTGGGTGGTTCCAGCTGATCCACCATGTGCAGGGTTTACAAATACCTTTTTTTTTTTTTCTTTGAGATGGAGTCTTGCTCTGTCACCCAGGCTGGAGTGCAGTTGCAAGATCTCAGCTCACTGCAACCTCTGCCTCCTGGGTTCAAGCAATTTTCCTGTCTCAGCCTCCCATGTAGCTGGGATTACAGGTGTGTGCCACCACACCCAGCTACTTTTTTATATTTTTGGTAGAGATGGGATTTCATCATGTTGGCAGGCTGGTCTCAAACTCTTGACCTCAAGTAATCCGCCTACCTCGGTCTTCTAAAGTGCTGGGGTTATGGACATGAGCCATTGTTCCCAGGTGGCAAAATATCTTAAGCACTGATCTTAAGAATAGTTTAGGGAGGGTCAAAATCTTATAGCCTCCTGGGCCAAGGTTTCTAATCCTGGGGCTAGTTTCTTGTTCTGTTTCCTAGGCAAGAGGGAAGTATATCTTGGGAAGCAGCTGTTACCGCCTTTGTTTTAAACTGTAGCCTGTAAACCAGGCTCCTCCCAAAGTTGGTTCAGCCTATGCCCACTGATGGGCAAGGAAAGCTTGGGAGCTGTAAACTAAATGAAGTTGTTTGGGTCAGATCTCTTTCTCTGTCTCAGGCACAATTTTGCAATGCAGTTTCAAAAGCTATCTGTCATTCCTTTGAAAATACCTTGTACACTTGTGGTTAAGTCATAACCTAATTAAGGCTCATTGGTTTCACCTGTGAGGTTACTTTTTGTAATGTTCAAATGCTAAAAATCTTAACTGCTTGGCATGGCTAAAGTCAAGTAACAAGGGATTTAGAAAGATTTTCTTAAAGAGCGCTCAGCTTAATTAAAAGTGAATATTCAAGTTTTAGGTATATTAAAAAGGCCTTTATGTTTTTCTCTTCTTGGATCTTGTTTTCTGGAAAACGGCTCTTTTCTTCTCAGTTGGCTGAATAATTTTTCTCCATTTTTTTTTTGTCTTACCAGGCTTAATGCATCCATAAAAGGCCCTACATAACTTCTGGTAGCATGGGACTCCTGGGGAAAAACAGAGGAGGTGTCACAGACCCCGTTTTAAGGGAAAAAACTCTGGTTTCCTCATGAAACCCCAGGAATTAAAAGCAGATAGTTCCTTCTCAAAATTAAAGGCTCTGTTGTGTTTTGTATTGTGTTATCTGATGGTTTTGAGTTTTGGGGGTATCAGAAATTACATCGCTTTGGTGTGTCACAACTAGGAAAAAAATATACTGTAAGAAATGCCTAATAGTAGTTATAAACAAGAGAAGCATGCTCTTGGCCCACCTGAAAAATAAGGAACCATCCCCACCCCTCATTTGGGACATGAGACTCCCATCAGATTAGACTCTGTCCTAATTTGTAATTAGAAGATGATCTAATTACAAAAGAAGCAAATTGGCTTTGGGTTGCCCTGCAATGAAATGCATGAAATAAAAGCATAGCAAGGAGATATTAAAACGCTAATCTGCCTTTTAGTAAAAGGGTTATAAAAGGTTTGCAGAAATTTCACCTCATGGTCAAGATGGTTAGGATTAGATGGAATGATCTATAAAGTATCATTTAAATAAATTAGGGTTAACATTAACAAACAAATACAAGGGTAAAATTTGGCTTTAAACATGTCATAGTAAAAGCTAATGAAAGTTTTTCATCTTTTAAGTCATCATTGTGGCAAAATAGTTTATGACAACCTGGGAATTGTCCTTCTTAATGCCTGGCTTTTTGGATGGTTCAGAGGGCCCCTGAAGCATTCAAAAGAGAGGTAAACAGGAGTATTTGACATGTTTAATTACATGAGATTGCCAAAATGATGCCCAATCTTAAGTTATGTTTTGACGAATACTACTATATGTTCAAAAATTGTATGGGATTTCTAAAATGCTATCAATCATAATTAAAGATAAAGCTATTGTAAACCACAGATATAAACAAACTTCTTTGTCAGTCATGTTTTTAACTGTAACTGTCCTGGAAATGTTGCCACTAGCAAACAATTGTTGTCTTGCATTGTTCCTTCTCAAAAGATGAATTATAATCAAGCTATGTTAAGGACTTTAACAGGTGTTCTCAAATGCAGGTTTTAAATAGCTTTGAAGATTGTAACATTGGAATAGAAAAAGAACGTATGAAACTCCTAAAGAACTGACATGTTCACAAATATCAAGCAAAACAAGAGCCAACTAAAGGGACTGCACTCAGAAAGTTAAAGCAAGCCTTTAACTTCTGGTTGGAATACTTCTGATCCTTGTTTTGTTTTTAAGAGTCAAGGAAACTTATTTTAAACTATGGCCTTTAATAACTGAGTAAGGTATACTCCTATGAACAAAATATGGAACATGTTTATTTCTCTGTCTGGTTCCTCTAGAATTTGGAAACTATCAGTGAGTATTCTTAACTTATGGCAATATAGTGGTTTATGTCAATGCAATAAGAATCCATGTTTCTTTGTCAATGGGACACAATTGGAAAAACTGGTTATTTTACCAAGGCTTTAACTGAAACATGTGTTTCTATTTAAAGAGTCAAGCTTTGCATGCAGAGCTAATAAAATCCCCTTGAGGAGAACTGGCCTCATCCCTGTCTATAAAGTCCCTGCACAGGGTTTCCTAATCTGTGGTCAGTAAAGAATGTCACTTTCTAACAGGTCTGAGAGCTCCAAGCTTATCTTGGGACCTCAAAAGGAGAGGATCACCCAACTCACAGGTATTTGAGCATACAAACTCATGGCTGGGCTCGGCTTCAATGATCTTACCTGAAATTTCTTGTGAAGCAGAGTTTCATCAAAGCTAATCCAAAGGCCTATGTAGAAATAATCATTCTTGCTGCAATTTTTGCAAATAATCAAGCCAAGTATAAGACTACAGTTTATTCATAATTTGTTTTCACCAAAAATGAGGACTAGAGAGAAAAATTGTACTCCAAAGTGTATCATATATTTGTCATTAAGTCCTAGTCTCATTAATTGTTTCCAAGCTTTCATCTACATTTTAGACTAATCCTGCTTATTCCTGTGAATCAAGTAGTGATCTTTCTGCAGTTTGGAAGAAAAAATAAGGGTTGGGTAATGTAAAAATCTAGATCAATATACTAGTTCTGGGCAATTATCCTGCAAATTCTGCCGGGTAATAAAAGTGAGTAGAGTGCTCATACCTGGAGGTTTCTTTGTTTAGGAAAATAAAACCAAGGAACTTCATAGATACCCAAAGAAGAATTCTATATTTTGACAAGTAAAATTTCAGATAGAAATTATCTACCACACTACACTTATGGAAATTGCTATACTCTATTATTTAATAGGGTTACACACAGTAGCACCTTCTAACTGAAATATTAAATAGAGAATTTCCATCGCTGTTCTGTTTTGCTTAATTATTATCCTTATAGCAGGGATAATAGTTACTAAAGAAAGGGAAGCATGGAAGTTTTACTATCACTGAGTCTGCTAGGACTTTTTATTTGGTTTAGTGATGGAGTTTTAAATGAAACATGCAGCTTTTGGATTAACACCTCTAGTAAAGCAAAGGAAAATCTAAAGGTACTTAAAAATCAAATCAAAATTATTGACAGGCTCAGCGAAAATGCTGGCTTCAGTCCTGAGTGACTACAGTCCATCTTTAATAAATTCCAGTCTTCCTTATGGAATTGGCTAACCCCTTTATTAAGCCCTCTCTTGCTTATATGTCTTGTATTGATATTTGGACTTTGTATACACAATACTATAACTAGAATTGTTTCTTCTCGCCTAGAAGCAATCAAACTCCAAATCGTGCTATAAACTGAACCACACATAGACCCGCCATTCTTGCAAGGATCCTTAGATCGACCCCAGGAGAAGCCCGAGCTGCTGTTCCTCATTGGATGCCCCTTTTCAGCAGGAAGTAGCCACAAAGAGTCATCACCCAAAACCCCCCACAGCAGTTAGTGTGGCATCTCCACAGGGAGGAATGTGGTAGGAGTTATTAAGAAATTATTTTAGGCAGATAGAAAATGGGGTCCTTAGGAAGTTTTTGTTTATTAAAGCATCTCCAGAAAAGTTTCTTGTAAAGCCCTTCCTCTTAAAGCCTGGCTGGCAACCTTTGATATGCAATTGGAAGCCATTAGAAACTGGGTCCAACATGGTGATTCTCTCAGCCTTCTTGCCCTTGCCCAAAATGTTCCTGACAACATGGCAGCCCTCACATATCCCCACAAGTGTAGAACATCATGGTGCCCTGCATTTTCACATTAAAAGGCTAGGGTGGGAGGGTTAGCTTTTTTGCAGGCTATGGGAATGGCATGCCTAGTCAAACCAATCCCCTGAGCCCTATCCAAATCAGACACTGCCTCTTCCAGCCTCTGTGTATATACCTAGCTGGTATCTGTGGCAGGTGAGGTTCCCTCTCGCAGCTTTGGAGTCCACCTCCATCTCTGTAGAGGGGAGCTTCTTTCTATTCCCTTCCTTCTTGCCCTTTCTTGCCTATTAACCTCTCTGCTCCTTAAGAAAAAACACAGGATTAGAGAAACCTGTGCTAATTTGTTATATAGGTAAACTTATGTCACAGGGGTTTGCTGTACAATTTATTTTTGCTATTAATGTATATAATATATATGTTTTATATAATATTTATATATGTAATATATACACCATATATATTTAATATATACAGTATTAAATATATACATAATATATATGCACAAATGCTATTATATAAATACAAATATATGTGTGTGCATATACATATATACACACATATATATATATATATATACATGTTTTTTTTTTCAAACGGAGTGTCATTCTGTCACCCAGCCTGGATTGCAATAGCATAATGTCAGCTCACTGCAACCTCTACCTCAGCCTCCCAGGTTCAAACAATTCTTGTACCTCAGCCACCCATGTAGCTGAGATTACAGGTACCCACCACCATGCCTAATTTTTGTATTTTTAGTAGAGTGGGGTTTTGTTACATTACCCAGGCTGGTCTCAAACTCCTGACCTCACAGAATCCACCTGCCTCGGCCTCCCAAAGTTCTGGGATTACAAGTGTGAGCCACCATGCATGGCCAAATTCAGGCCACATTATATTTTATCTGGACTATTTTGATAGCCTCATAAGTTATCTCTGCTTTCTGACTTCCCTCCCACTTTACACTGCCCCCAACTCACACACATACTTCTCAGTCTTCCGCAATGGTAACAGATTGATTTTTCCAAAATGCAAATTTGACCATGTCATACACTGCAATGTCTTACCAATAGCTTTAGGGTAAAATCTGAATAATTCTGTGTTCTTTAAAACAATGACAACAAATGCTTCATTGTATGATCACCAGATAGAAAACTGACTTATTTTCTAATTTCATCTTCTGCCATATCATCTTATAATACCAGATTAATTGTACATCCCCAAGCATCATATTCCTATTTTGCTGACTATATTTAAAATATTGTAGTTATTTTAAATAAATTTTAATAGATGACTCCCACAACTTTTAAATTGTAATTCCTTCACTCTTAACTTTAAAACATATAATTTTGCTGTGATTACTTTGTTAATTAATTGCTTTTTCAGGAGTGCTTTCAATTTCCAAACTTAAAAATGTTCAATTTCTAATTTTGATTGTTAATTTAATATCATTGTAATGTTCTGTATTTTACTGGTTCTTGACATATATAACATGTATCTATAATATGACTTGAATTAAAGAAGAAGCAGTGAAGTTGGAGGAAAGAGAGAATATTTGCAAATCAGAGAGGTACAGTCAATAATATAGAAGTTGGCTGAATATGGAAGGGAAGTGAGACAAAATAAACTGAAATTAATGTTTGATCTCTATCCCAGGTGACTGAGGATGGTGTTAGTCAGCATGGTCTGCCATACAAAAATATCATATTGAGTGGCTGAAACAACAGTAATTTATTTCTCAGTATTTGAGGCCAGGAGTTTAAGACCAAGGTTTTTCTAAGGCCAATTCTCTTGGTTTGTATATGGCTGCCATCTTGTACAATCACATGATCTTCTCTTTCAGCCCATGTAGGGAGAAAGAGACAGCAGCGTATTTCATATCTTTCTATAAGTGATATATTTCATATATCACTAATCCCATTGTGAAAGCCTAATCCTTATTACCTCATGGAACCCAATAACATCTCAAAGGTTCCATCTCCAAATGCCAACAGATTGAGCATTTAGGTCCTCAACATACAAATTTAGGGGAGACATGATTCTGTCCACAGAAGACGACAATGGGAAAACTGCAGAGAAATGAAGGAGAAAGGCAAGTTTGCCCAGAAAGCCTGAAGAGTATAAATTTAATTTTAAATATGATGATTAATTTCAAATGCCTTTAGGAAATGCAGGTGAAGATTTTTGGCAGATTCTTGGTTAGGTAAGTATAATGCTTTCAAAAGGGTGGGAATTGATTAGATAGTCATTTATTTATTGCTGACAAACCTATACAGGAGTGGAGCATGTGTGACAGAATGACAGCCACTGAGGGACCTCTTGGAAACACTGAAACACGGCTATATAGGAGTACAGAGTGAAGGAGACTAAGTATAGGCAAAAGGATGGGAAGAGAAACAGAAAACTCTGTTGTCATAGAAACAAGGGATGTGATTGTCGTCATCCACAGAAGGGTCAAATAAAAATGCTGCCCATTAAATACAGGCATTAGGATTTCATTGGGAACTTGTTTTTGTGACAATGCCTCCATCTTGCATCAAGTTTCATTGGCTCTCTCTATTTCTTGTTCGATATGCCTAAGAATTAACCTGAATAATTTTCCTGCTACACTAGTTCTGGCACTGCAGACAAAGACCTGTTTTCCTCTCATTAGTTAGCCCAGGTAGTAGAGAGTCCCAGGCAAAATCTATACCTTCTCAGATGCCATCTGTGACCCACCTTCTTGAGCAAGGCCTCTTGGAGCATACACTTCAGGTGTCAGCCCCCATTTCTCTGTATACATCCAGTTGCCCAGTCCTGCTTTGCTGTGGCCGATGTGTCCAACTGTTCATGGAGGGAGATCCTGCCTCCTATTTGGATGCTTTATATGTTTTCTGTGTTTTATTTTATGATCTGCTCCCTATAGCTTTTGGAGAGCATTCTTTGAACAGGGACTCGTGATTTTTTAGACCTGCTTTTCTAAGGTAATTGTTGCTAGTGTTTGCAAGTTCTACTTTACTTTTCTAAAAAACAAAAAGAGAAAAACAGATAAAAGAATCTACTTAAGCCCAGAGGAAGCATTCTGGGAAGAGACACTGGCTGCCCTGTGACTGTGCATTTTAAACGGGCGCCTCTCCTCATGATGAGAATTACCTTGGCCCGGGTTGAGCATTCCCACTGGGCTCTTTCCACTTAAGCTTTTTATTAAAAAAAGTAAATTGGGATTATTGTATTCCCTTACATTACTTTGGAAGCAGAAATTTTAAATTAATTGTGGTCTAAACTGATAGCAAACAGAGAGGTTCTGATAGCAGTCTGGTGGCCTCTTGTTTAGCCAGCAGAGAGTTTGGTTATTGCTGCTGGGAATGGCTTGGCTGAGATATTTAATTTACATTTTTTTCCCCTCTAACAAAGGGTTGAATTATGACTTACCAGAAAATCCCCAGTGTCATGGAGAGAGAGATATTGACTAACTTCCTCTGACTTGATTGGAGTGGAGCTATTTGTTTGGAGCTGGGTTTTAAGTTGCAGTGGGTGGCGTTCTGAAGTATTTTTGTATTCAGGGTAGCACTGTCCAGAAAATGTCTTTAGCTTCTTTCAGGAGTCAGCACTTGAGCACAGTGGTGATGTTGTAAAAGATAAGAAGGGCATTTCTGTACTGACTGTTTATGTGGCATTAGTGCAATGTCCACACCGCTAGGATGTCACTGCTGTTCAGTCAAGAACTTCCCTAGCCCTTTTGACGCTGCCTCTACCTTGGCAAGGGAAATCCCAAATGTCAGTCTCTCCAAAGAGCCACCACCTGCCAAGGGCTCAATCCCCAACAGAAAGGATGGAATTGTAAACAGTCATCTTTGTGATATAACAGTAGCTTTTTTGCCTGCTATGTAGTGGGGGTGGTAAAAATGTGGATGTTGCAAAACATAATTACTGGCCTGGAAATTTTCCTTCTGTGGGCAGATGGTATGATCAAGAGCAAAGACAGACATGTCCTTCTACAAACCAAGGGCGATGGTTACACAATAGTCTTAGGTAGCAGCCACTGTAATATACAGCTTTAAGTAAAAGTCAGTGAGGTATATTAAAAGAACTTCTTTGAATCCAGACAGCTCAAGTGAAACACCTTTTGAGGACACCTTTTGAGCTCAAATATCACCACAAACACACTGCATGAATAATTTTCATTCATGAAGATGTATCAGGTTTGCCTATGTCCTAAAACAACTGAATCCTAGACATCCTCATATTTCAGGGAAAAAGTTTAAAAAGAAAGAATACAGCACCCAAATTGAGAGCAGAATTCGGGCATAATGACCTTGGAATAACATTTACTCTGTGCCTCCAGTTTTCTGAAAACAGTTTTCAACTGCAAAAATATTTTTTTGAAGTTGCCTATTAGAGAACTCTATCCTGAAGCTTATTTTACAGTTTCATTATTGGTGTAATGCCAACCCATATATGGTATCTCAAGGTGCATGTTTGTTTATACCCATCTCATGTATAACTGCTGCACTCCCCAGCCCTTATTCAAAAATAAAGCGTTTTCCTGAGGATTAGATGAGACATGCTGTGGAGTTCAATTAATAATTTTTTTTTCTAAATACAAAATGATTTTTCTTTTTAAAGCACTAAGCCAAGTAACACATGGAAAATAACCTTTTATGTTTTGTAGAAAACAGTTCCCATTTGGTAATGCACACTGCAAGTTAAAAGATGGCATTCTGGCTTTTCCAATTGCTTCAAAAAGACACCCTATTTCCTATTTATTGTTTCTGTTTGGCAAAGTTCAGATTCCTAAGAAAGAGGAAGATAATTTCCTAAAGAAATTGAATTTTCTTTCTGAATAATTAAGGCCTTCAGAGTACAATATTTAGAGAAAATTTAACCACAAGCTTATAGAATGGGAAGATTAAGAAGAATTCTTTTAATCTCACACAATTTAAGCCTAAAAGACAAATAAAAATTGTTTCTTTCCTCAAATTGTTTAGATTACATGGTACAGAAAACAAATTTGTTCCTAGTACTTCCTGCTTGTTTTGGTTGGACATATTGGTAGACAAAAATTACTTTGAGAAATAATGAGAGTCCTTTAATATTGGAAACTCAACAACTGATTTGCAAACAAATGGCAACGCATCGAAAATCACTGCTCTATACATCCAAAGACTAAGAAAAAAAACAGTGATGGGGCAGCTGTTCTTGCTCTAGTCCTAAGTGAAAGAAGTATAAGGAATAGTAGAAATGAGGGACACAAGTTATCCATGCAACAAATGCCACACAAGTGATGCAACCTTGGGGACCAGGAAGTGCTGATAAGGATGTACCTGTGTCATACTGCTATCACTGAATAACTGCTGTCAAGTATGTGCATTTATAAAGATAACCTATAATAGTAGTCATGTTTCATGTGAATCTTTTTAATGAATTGTGTGTCCTATATTCTTTGTTTTATTATAAAGTATTCAAATGAGGCTCTCACAACACAAAATAGCTATTTCCAAGGCTAAAGAGGGAAGCAGATTTTACAAAAGAAAGTGCAATTCTTAGAAGCAGTCTGATTTCCTTAAATTTAGTGCCTTTCTGACATCCATATGGGAAAAACTAGTGATCATGTTATATTTTGTTTTAATAGTGTTTTACCTAATGATGCAGATTCTTTGGGTCTTTCATGCATAAATGACAGGAGAGGAAATGGCTGTCATTCATCCTGAAATATGAAGAGAAGGTGAGCAGTCAAGGTTACATATCACTTGGAGATGAAGATGTGCACCAGGATCTATGCAGCCCCTTTGTCTGTGCTGTCGTTCTTCGGAACTAGAAAGCACACATTCCTCTTCATTCCTATCCATCTACAGTGTGGACTGAGCCCCTGCTCTCACTCTCAATCCTCCTGTCCCTTCCGATCTTTATTTTGGGTGTTGAGCCACGACCTTATATTATTGATGACATTTTAAAGATTCAATTTCTGGATAATGTACCAGTTCCTACTGATCATGACATCCTCAGGAGCAGGGTCATTGGGGCTGGAGAGCAGGAAGGGGTAGAGTGAGCTTCTGCCTATGAATGTGACTTTCTAAGGAAAAATGAGGATGATAAAAGAGGAGAGTCTTTTCAAAATGTAGTCAAAATATTATCAAACAACTAAACTTAGGTTCACACTACAAAATATCTGTGACTGAGTGACTGTCTAACTGCCTACAAATGGTTTCTCTTCCAAGAAGTAGGTAATGAGAATTTTATTCTAGAAATTCTCTATTTCAAACAGAATTCTGTAGGAGGTACAGGTCTATTTATACATTATTAAATCTCTCACTGAGGACTTTTTCCCCTGAAATCTGACCTCAGGTTTTCACTGGAAACTCTTGAATTCTCACTTGATATGGAAATGCTTAGCAACTTAGATGAGCTGCATCACTCTGAATTAAATTTCATGTTCGTAGTACTGAAGTGTGTTTCCAACATCTGCAAATGAATCTAAGACCTCCTGTTCTTTGTCACCAACTCCACCTGACTTTGCTGTGCCCGTTTCATTTAGCAACATGTAACAGGTTTCCTTTATTTCCAGTAGAGAAAGACGAAAGTTGCAAACCCTCTTTTTTTGCCACTTCATGATTCTATCTGGGTTATATGAGGAACTTAAAGAAGTTTGTGAATTGTTCTTGTTCCATCATGTCCTTCAATGTCCCAACTTACACTTCCTCTTTAGGGAATGTGCTACCAGTTGCCTAAATGCTGTAGGAGAACTAAATAGGAATTTTAATAAATAAGGGAAACAGATGGAAGCTAGAAGCTCTTACGAAGTTAAAAGAATTGTGTGCTTAATAGACTAAATGCTTAATAGCAGTCATAGCTGCCAAACCACATAACTCACCAATATGCATGAACTGTGTAGCAGTAAGAGAGTGACTGCTTTCAGTCTCAAGGACTTTCCTAAAAATTCAAGGTTGTAAGAACCTAACCTAGAGAATAATTACTTGTCCAGACGTGATAACAGACTCTGGCAGAACAAAAATGACAGCTTGATTCACAGACAAATATAAGTCGGTCTTGGATGTCTGGCTTCCATTTTTCTATGGCGAGATAGATGTCTTTAAAAAGCCTCAGCAGTGAACATCCTGTCAGTTTAAAAGGTCAGACACTGAAGTGTATCAGAAGAGATGATGCTGCACAGACCATTGAGAGAAAAGAAAATGATTTTATTATCCTCGTTCATCTGCTATAGATGAATTCAGTTCCCATCATCACAGCAATTAAGGTCTTTTTGTAGTCCTGTCCTGACCTAGTTGAGGTGGAACAAGGTAATAAAAAGAGGCATCAAGGAGAAGGCTACTACAGCTAAGTTAATACACCTTAAGAACAAGTGCTGTTAGGAATAGAGATTGGGGTTGATACATTCAGCTACAGTGCATTAAGAAACACACACACACGCACATACACACACACACCACAAGTACTCAAATTCCCTAGAAACATTTTCCTATGTGTTAGAGGGTAAAATCTGCATCCTGTATACCCAGGGAACTATACCAGTGCTTGAAAACAATCACATGAAAGACATTTTTCTATTCACAGTATATAAGTGGATGGAACACTTACATAAGTGAACGGGGACATAGAAGAATGCTGGGAGGAGGATTGCTGCCCTCCAGGTCAAATGGAGGGCTATTTTTTGTTGTTGTTGTTGTTGTTGCTGTTTGTTTTTTGCCAACCTGATCTCTCAGTAGTTTTAGTGCAGCATCTAGAAAAAGGACATAACAGATCCTCCTAAACTAGCTCCGTGTAATTTTCTATTTGCTCAGTCACTCTAGTTTAAACCTTTGTCATCATGTTTAGCTTCTCTTCTCACACTCCTAATACCAGTTGCCAATTTATATTCCTTCCACTTCCTTCTATTCATTGTGCCTTCACAAAGTTGTACCTCTTCCCTTCTTTCCACTCCCACTTACACAGTCCTCACGGAAGCTCTCATTACTCCTCACTTGGACAACCATAATAGCTTTCTAACTGACCCCCACCCATCCTTTTCAAACTCCAGTGAATTCTACTCTCAACTGACATATTGATCTTTCTAAAGTTTATCTTCAATTGTGTCATCCCTTTGCTTGAAAATGTCAAATGGCTTTACAGTGACTACTAAATGAAATACTAAGTTGTCACCCTAGTGTCCAAAGCTCCCCACAGCAAGCAGTAGCCAACCAAGTGTGCCTCATTTCCCATTAGTCTTTTATGCCTCCTATGCTCTGATCTATCCAGCCCATGAGCTGCTTCTCAGCCACATCTCCTGAACAGTTCCATATATATATATGCTTCCGCTCATTCTTTTCCTTCTTCTTAGAATGCCCTTTCCCTTGCTTTAACTAGGAATTTATTCTATCCTCCAAGGTCAGTAATTCCTTCAGGTAACATTTCTTGACTTCATCCTACTGAACATAATTCTTCTTCATTATTTGTACCTTTGTTAAAATATTATTATAGCCCTATAGAACAGTTAAAAGATTGAAGGGACTTGAATTAAGAGCTATTTAAATCTGTCTCTTTTGAATTGGGGCAAGATATTTAAACTTTCAAAAACCAAATTTTGCATAAGAAAATTCAGGAAAATTTACTAAGTGCCAACTCCGTGTTTGAAATGCATCAGTGAACAAAGAAAAGCCTTACAATCTAGGAGGAGGAAACAGACACCTAGACATTTCAAAATATACTAAGTAAGTAATAAGTAAATTATATAACATACTGTAAGTTGCTAAGTGTGATTTTAAAAAATAGAGTAAAGGGGATGAGGGAATTAGGACATGTTGCAATTCTAACTTTGGTTGTTAGGTTAGGCCTCATTACAAAGACAATATTTTAGAAAAGTCCTAAAGGAGTTAAAGGAGTTTGCTATCTATCTACCTAGGGAACACATAACCTCAGCAAAGGAAATCTCATCCTATGCAAAGGCCCTGAAAGAGCAAAGAGTCAGATGTGTCTGGAAAAAATGAGCAGGGCAGAAAGAGGAAATGAGGTCAGAGAAATAATGAGGACAGAGAGAACTTGGAAGGCTTCTAGTTTATTTAGGACTGTTTTCCATTCAGTAAAACAAGAGAAACTGCAGGTTTTTCACGCATCCTCAGTAGAGGAGTGACATGATCTGATTTGCATTTTAAAAGAATCACTCTGACTGCTCTGTTTAGATTGCATTATGGTCAGGCAAAGTTAGAAGCAGGGGTACCTTTTGGGAAGTATACTATGTGAATCTGGGAAGAGACGATGATGGCTTAGGTTAAAGTGATAGTGATATAAGTAATAGGAAGTTGTCAAAATATGACTGTATTTTCAAGATATAGCAAATGAAATTTCCTTGTAGATTTATGTGGAATGGAAATAAAGAAGAGAGTCAAGAATAACTGAGATTTTTGGCTAAATGACACAGTGGAGTCATAGCAATTGAGATGGGGGAGACTGTGGGTTAAACCATTTGGGGAGAAGGCCAAATATCGTAGGTTCACTTTTTAATGTTCTTTGAGATTGAGATTTCTACTAGGTATCCAAGTTGCAAAGTTGAACAGGCAGTTGAATGAATCCAACTATAAAATTCGGACGATAAATCTTACAATAATGAAGAGTTGACTTGAAGACAAAATATGGTAAAAGATAAAATATGATATATGTACAAATTTCATATTTGTTTATGCTATACTGCATGTCATTTTATTGAGTTTGTGTATGTGGTCTATATGTATTCATGTTTATTATATATTCTGTATCATCTGGATGCCAAAGCTATGATAATTATGTTTACATTTTATGAAAAAATATTTATTGGTTATCTCTTGTTACAAATGAATGCACCTTCACTGTAGAAGATACACTTCACCCAAAGTAAAAACTGTTAACATTTCAAAGTATATCATTCTTGAACTTTACTTATTTTTTTGGAAGTTTTTTACTTCTTGTGCATCACCCCCATAATTTAATTATAGATAATTTTATCCTTTGAATTGATGTGTTTAGAAATATTCATTTCAATTAAAATATATATCTCAGATTTTCAAAATATAAGCTATTTAAAAGAGACATAGAAAACTCTATGCTTTCTTGACTGCTTTACAACTTCCTCTATTTCCTTGGGTGGTGTTAAGTTTAGCCAAAAGCTGCCTTCTTGCATATTTTAAGTTAGGCCTAAAGGTTGCTCCATACATAGTGCTCTGTAACCTAACTGGATGATGTGTAAACAGGCTGTAATCTACCTTTGTACCAATCACTGAGTTTCGGCTAATCAAAGGCAGACAAATGTTCAAACCATGTTCAAATAAGACACACACTGAGCTATGACCAGTCCAGTTGTTCTCTGTAGCTCACTTATGTTTTCTGTACATCACTTTTCTTTTTCTATTCACAGATTTTCTTTGACCACACAGCACAGCCAGTCTCTCTAAACCTATTCTGGTTTTGGTGCTGCCTGATTCATGAATCGTTCTTTGCTCAATTAGACTCTGTTAAACTTATCTAAGGTTTTTCTTTTAACAGTTGTTAAACTGAAACTTGAATCCAAGATTTTCAAGTTACAAAAAAGCATTTTTTGATATTATACCTTCAATATGTAAAAAAGTATATACATAAATAGATAAAATAGATCTTTTATTTCAGAATCGCCTATTGAGGGTCCTCAATAATTGCCATAAGCCTACTAACATGAACTGTGTGGTTGATTTTGTCATTAATTTTTAACCTAATGTCTGGCCCTATTTTATGTTTTTCTTTACTGTTTTGTTGCTAATTTATATTATATAATTGCATCTTGTGTGTATCTTTTAAAGTTTTTTTTTTTTTTTTTTAAATCTTTTCTTGAACAAGGCGCAAATTAAACAACCAATAAAAAAAAAGATTTAAGCCATGTACCCAGGTCCCAGGTATGAATTAATTCTAATGGTATGACTCCCAGGTG
>CAUYQU010064642.1:0-17657 GCA_963574635.1 Cheracebus regulus | reverse complement strand
CCCGTGTGGCTCCTCTGCCAGGAATCTCCCAGTCTGTGGGCAACAAAAATTTGTCGGAAAGTGCGGCGTCCACTCGTTCTCTGCACTTTCACTGGGAGCTACATTCCTGAGCTGTTGCTAATCGGCCATCTTGGATCTCTCTCCTCGGCCAGGTACTTTTTTTATGGCTCATGCCTATAATCCCAGCACTTTGGGAGGCCCAGGTGGGCAGATCACAAGGTCAAGAGATTGAGACCATCCTGCCCAACATGGTGAAAACCCCTCTCTATTAAAAATACAAAAATGAGCTGGATGTGGTGGTGGACATCTGTAGTCCCAGCTACTCAGGAGGCTGAGGCAGGAGAATCACTTGGACCTGGGAAGCAGAGGTTGCAGTGAGGCAAGACGGTACCACTGCACTCCAGCCTGGAGACAGAGTGAGACTGTCTCAAAAAAAAAAAAAAATTTTTTTTTTGCTCCACTTTTTAAAAAATGTAAACTCTTATGACAAGGGCCTGAGGTGTGTGACACATTAACTCAGCAAATATCTATTGACCTATGCTTGGCTGGGCATTGTTGAGCTGGGATACAGTGATGAATATAAAGGGTAAGTCAAAGTGTAAACAATAAGCAAGTAAACAGATAAATCAACTAGATGATTTCAAATACAAGTAGTTCAAAAACTAAACCATGTCTATCCATAGGCAGAAGAATAAAACAGGACCTCTACCTATCACCATATACAAAAATTAACTCAAGATGGATTAAAGACTTAAACATAAGACCTCAAACTCTAAAAATCCTAGAAGGACACCTAGGAAATATCCTTCTTGATATTAGCCTTGGCAAACAATTTATGAATAAGTCCTCAAAGGCAACTGTGAGAAAACCAGAAATGGACAAATATGTCCAAATTAAGCTAAAAAGCTTCTGCACAGTAAAAGAAACTATCAAGGGAGTGAGCAGACACCCTACAGAATGGGAGAAAATACTCACTAACTAGGCATCTGGCAAAGGCCTATTATCTAGAACCTATAAAGAACTTAAATAAATCAATGAGCAGAAAACAAATAATCTCATTAAAAATGGGCAAAGGACATGAACAGATACTTCTCAAAAGAAGACATACAAGCAGCCAACAAACATAAGAAAAAACAGTCATCATCACTAATCATCAGAGAAATGCAAATTAGAACGATAATGAGATATTTCATACCAGAATGGCTTTTGTTAAAAGGTCAAAAAATAACAGATGCTGGTGAGGCTGCAGAGAAAAGGGAACACTAATACACTATTGGTCGGAATGTAAATTAGTTCAGCCACCATGGAGAGCAGTTTGGAGATTTCTCAAAGAACTGAGAGTTGAACTATCATTTGACCCAGCAATCTCACTACTGGGTATCTACTCCAAGGAAAATAAATCATTCTACTAAAAAGACACATGCACCCGTATGTTCACTGTAGCACTATTCACAATAGCAATGATGTGGAATCAACCCAGGTGCTCATCAATAGTGAAGTGAATTTTTAAAATGTGTTACATATACACAATGGAATACTACACAGTCATAAAGAAGAATGAAATCATGTCCTTTGCAGCAACATGGGTTCATCTGAAAATCATTATCCTAAGTGAATTAATGCAGAAGCAAAAAAAACATTGCATGTTCTCACTTGTAAGTGGAAGCTAAACATTGGGTACCTATGGACACAAAGACAGGAACAACAGACACTGGGAAATACTAGAAAGGGGAAGGAGGGATTCAGGGAAGCGTTGAAAAACACTACCTATTATACTCACTACTTGGGTGATGAATTCATTCGTACTCCAGACCTCAGCATCACACAATATAACTTGTAACAAACCTGTGCATGTACACCCTAATTCTAAAATTAAAGTTGAAAAAAAAAAGAAGAGCAAAGAATGCAAGAAAACCCCAAAACCAAAAGACAAACTAAGCTATGTGAAGAGAGTAAGTAGGGAGGGAAGGGCTGGCTTACACTGATTGGTTAAGGAAAGCCTTTGTAAGGAGGTGATAATCTGAGTGGAGACCCAAAGAACATATTCAGTTCTTGGACACCTTATCAACAATGGAATGATGTAAAAAAAAACAGCATGCAAGCACCATTAACAAATGTGAATTAAATTTAATTAAGTTCAGTTCCTGGAAGTGGATAGAGAAGCAGAGTGAGACAGTAGAAGGAAAAAACAGGCCAAGAAAAAGAAGACAGTCAGTCAGGACTGCTGTCTCTTTCCAATCCGTCTTCCCCAAGCATACTCCTACCTGTGTTGAGTGGTGCGGGGATGGCTATGGACATTTTAGGGAATTGCTAAAGGGAAGTTCCACTGGGGATTCATTTTATTTGGGTTTAGTGAGGTATGTTTATGAGACTCACAGGCACTTCTCTATAGTTATTGAGCTAATATATTTCCTTTGTAAAAATATCTTCCAGGATGGAATGTTGGACAAAAGTAATGGGTAGATTCTTGGATTATTTGATAATTCAATTAAGAAGAAGACTAAATCACATGAGCACATTGAAAAGATATTCCCACTGATTTGAAACAAAACATTGGCATTGATGAAGAAAACAGAAAACTCATGTTCAGTGTTACAATAGGATATATAATACACTGGTTCTGAGTGTTACCAATTTAAAGAATGTTTAGGAGTCAATATTTAAGAAATTGAGTTAATATATATAAGAAAACTTGAAAAGTCCTTAAATCTTACAGCTCATATAGGAAAGAAACTTGATTGAGTTTTCCCCAGTTTTGACAACAGTCCTTAAAAAATGTGAAATATTGCTAATAAGAAGTTGTGAAGTAGTAAGTTTTCAGCTTGGAAGGAAAGACTGAAGTGAATTCTGTTTCTTTGTGTAAGAAAACACTGTTACAATATCACTATCATAGGAAAAGGTGATCAAAGAGCAGCCAAGAAAATGTGGAAAACATGGAAAGGTGTCAGGCCGATAACCAATAAAAATACATTTCTGGATTTTGCAATTTTTTTGATAGTTTTCAGATCTTTAAAATTGTCATTTGCTGTGGTTTCTTTTCTCCTTTTAAATAGATGTTTACATTCATACAAATTTGTATTCATAATTTTGAGGGATTTTTCCTGAAAGATTGAGCCCTTCACTTGGGTGATTTTTAGGCTCCACAAAACAAAACTCCAACCCTGCAAGCTGGCCTGGCGGAGAGGTGAGGAGAGACAGGGATGTTTCCAGAGTGATGTCCCAGGTGAGGGGAGATTCTGGATGTTCCACTCGTGGCCAAGAACGAGTACACACTGTCACCAACACATACATGTGCGTCCTACTCTACCTTGTCCTGACTATTCCCCAGAAGGTGACCGAGGTGGCTTCTCTCACCCACCTGCAGCTGCTGGAGGCCCAGGTCACACCACCCAAGTCCCCTGAACCTCACATGGTCACCTCCTATCAGGGGCATGGAGTGCGTGGGGAGCACTGGCCAGGTGTTGGATGTGAGTGGGAGAAAACATAGGTGCACCTGCGTGTGTACAACCCTGCCTGGTCCTGCACATTGCTCAGATAAGAGCCCAGCCAAGCCCAGGGAATGCATCCATGCAGCAATGATTTCTCCTGGAAGCTGATGGTATTGATAGGTTGATTTAATGAGTGTGATTAACAGGTCCACAGGTTGGATGCATGGATGGTGAGTTTTGGCACTGAAACCCCAGGGCCAAAGTCCTTGGACTCTTCCTTTGTGTCCTCCCTCTCTCCCCTCTCCCATTCGGTCTTCTTACAAGTCACCGTCCAGAATCATCTCATTCTGCTCCAGGAGAAGGCAGTCGTGTCCCCTTACCTGCCACCTTTCCTGCTTTCCTTGGGTATGGCCAAAGTGAGTTTATTCAGGCTGGGCAATAATATGCTAACCTTTTTTTTGTTTGTTTCTGATGAGCACAAAGCCTCAGTCCCTGGTTGTTTTTTCTGGAATGTACTAGGACCTAGAGAGAGCATCCATTGGCTAATCTCTACAGAAGGGCTGACTGGCTTCTATGGTCTCACCTGGAAAGTGGGGTTATTGACAGTTTATACAGCATTGGGTTGAACAGCTGGGGGCAGAATCCTCTTCCTACCCTAACCAGCACATCCCCCACCCCCGGCATCCCCCAGACTAACCACCACAGCTTGGTTGTTCCAAACTTTCTCCAGACATGCTTCCTTTCCACCAGCATGTGAGAGAGACCAGGGATTCCTCAGAGCTGTCTCTGAATAAGAATGACGGCCATGCTGTGCCACGAACAGAGCTGTGAGAGTGGACAGGAGGGAAATGTAGGCCACTGGCTTGGGCTTAGGGAGGTTTCACAGCAGAGGATCCATCAAAGTGAGTCAGAGAAGAGTGAATATTGGCCTATTAGGAGGAGACATGGACAATGGGTATGAGCAGAGGGAAGGCCTTGAGCTGGGTGGTCCAACATGATGGAGAGTGAGGCCACAGGGTCCTTCAGGGAGATGGGTGTGGAACTGGTCTGTGGGGATGGATGGCGGGGAGTCTTGGGTGCTGCTATGTAGGTAGTAGGTCACTGTTAAAGGTGTGGGGGCAGAGGAATGACATGATTGGATCCATGTTTTAGGCAGCAGGTCTGGTGGCCAGTGGAGGATGAAGGGAAGGTAGGAACAGCAGAGGGCACGGAGCTCAGTGTGGAAGCTGTTTCTACGCCTGGGGCAAGAGGTGTCAGCAAAGTTGCAAGGAGGGCAAGTGGAAGGTGGTTCCAGTGACTTCTGCAGGGATTTGATAGCTGGGTGCATGTGGCCAGTAAGAGGCGCCACCTTCTGATTCTCTCCATCTTTGCCATCTCCCAGCCCCTAATACATGCTAGTGTTCCATTTCTATTTGAGCTTCATAGGACATGAAACCCCAAATGCTACTTTTAATGCTAATAATTACAACAAAGAGTACAGACAATGTTATTCATTTCTCTTCTGATTTAACAGTGGGACTGTCCCTCTTGATTGGAGAAGTAATGCTAATGTAACATTTCTGAGCTTTGCTCTTTAAATCCCATCCTGGACATTATTAAGTGGGCCTGACTTCGCCGGGAAAACTCATAGTCAGTACAACTTTAATAGCATTTACTAAGTAAATGCCAGGTACTGTTTTAAGGACTTTTTTTTTTTATATTAACCCATTTAATCCTCATGATAAGGAAGATGATGCCAGAAAAAATATCTAAAACTTGGAATGAAGGCAAAAAGGTGAGAGACATGTTCTTTCAAGAGAGCAAAAGCCACTCAATTATTTCTTGAAGAATGTCCTTGATTTGCGTTAGCACTCAACTTCGATTAAAGTTCCAAGGCTTAAGGAAGTCACTTGTTAACTTAAAAAGACTTTGGTCCAGTAGATTTACAGAAAATTTCTCATCAGGGAAACTGATAACCCCAGTGATTTACGGCATGTTGGACATTATCCAGATGATACCTAACCTGGCAATCTTATCCTAGTATTTCTCTGTTAAATGATCTGTAAATATCCTAACTCCTCAGAGGGTCATACCATTCATTTTTTAACTCACTCAAATAGTTAAAAAACAAAGGATTTTATGTTGTTTAAAATTCCATTTTGAAAATTATTATTCGCACTTTACAGATGAGGCACAGAGAATTTATGGGGTTTGCCCAAGGACAGAGAGATTCAGTTGGTAGAGCTGAGATTCTAACTCAGGAAGTCTGTTTCCAGAAAAGTCTTGTATTTACCCACCATGTATTAGTGAACATTTTCTCCATTCTTAACTTTTCTGGATTTCTTTTCCTGCTGAAACCTAGGAGTATTTATTTCATTTAACAAATATTCACTGAGCTGCTACTATGTGGCAGGTTCTGGATTAACCTACATGGTAAATTGTTTAATGTTGCAGAGTACACGTTTACAGATTAGCTCCTGTCTATGTGTTAGGATCTAAAAACAAAACAAAACAACAAAAAGCCAGGCAAGGAACCTTCTGGGCAATCATATAATTTGCTTTGTCCTTTCTTTAGAGCCTTGTGATTGTCTATGAAAACGGCATATGGTGAACCAAGTGTATTTGCCACACAGGTAGAGAGAGAAGCCAGAAGGGGTAAGAATCAGGCTCTCTGATAATGGGGTTCAGACCCATGTAAAGTCCAAGGCTAGTTTTTTTTCTAGAACCTTGAGTCCATCAAAGTCTTATTTGTAAAGCCAGACAAGCAAAATGATGTCATATGAAGGTCTCCTTCCGCCAAATCTCTGCCACTCATAATCCGCTTCAAAACAATGGCTGCCTGGAGTTTCTCCACCTAATTCTCATCTTAATCCTTGTCCTTTATGCCAGCATCTGTTCAAGCAATTATGAGTGGTGGTTTCCTTCTATTTCAGTGGTATGTTCTGTTGTTTTGCAGGTGTTGCTGTCTTTAGATGATGAAAGCATAGAATAGAGGGCCTGGAATATCCATGACCACACCTGTATTTCCAGCTCCCTGTTCCCTGAGAACATTTGACAAGGGTTGGTGACAAATGCTCTATTCTTGGAGAAAACTGGTTCTTCCTATGACGTTTTAAAGTGTTTATCTCCAAGTCATGAATGGGAACTTCAACCTGCAAGTCAGGAAATTCAGCTACAGCCCAGAGAAGAAGGAAGTGATGCTACAGCAGTGTTTCCAGTTAGCCGGTTCAACAATGAGGAGGAGGATGCTTCACTTACCATTTAGCTTTGCAGCCTCTTAATCATCCAGTAGTTGGACAAGTTGCCTCAGGTGATCCTTTTTATAGCTGAGGAGAAGTCTGTAAGAACTATTCAGCACTCAAATTTCCAGATTCCAATTTTCAATTTTTACTGGGTTATATTAACTCCAGGATCAACTACCATACTTGGTTTCTAATAGAACAAAACTCTAGGTGAAAATTGCTCTGTACTCCCCAGGTACTCCTCTCAAAAACAAAATTTAAGAAAATGGTAACATTACACTGGTTGCTATTACTACAGTCACATCTTCTGATTTAAGATAAAATTCCTTAAGATGTTAAATAATTGAAAGCTAGTGAATGTCTGGTCTCATTCCTGATTCCTGGTACATCCATCTCTGTTTCTCACTTGCCCCAACCCCGGCCCATTGAATTTGGGTTTTCTCCAAATGATTTCATGTCACTCCTTGGTGAGTTACTCTTCAGCTTAAGTCAGCAGGAAGGAACATTAATGCAGGCCATGTAGTAGCTTATCCATCAGAAAACTCAGACTGCAGAGGACTAAATAGTGTCTGACATAAAACAGTCATGGCACTTCCATAGGGCATGACATAAGCTGAGGGGTTGTGTCTTCTCCTTATATAAGCAGCCTGAGTAGAAGTCCAATCAAGTTAAATCTAGAGAAGAACACAGAGTCCCTAGACTCTCTTCCAGTGAGAAAAAGCTGATTTGCACATCTAAAAACTGCCAGTTTGAGGTTGGTAGCTGAGAGCTTTAGGGAAGAACAGTTCACTCAGAGCTGCAGGACAGGTTCCAACATGAATCACTTACTTGTGTAAAGCGCTTAACTGTTCACACAGATGCAGGGAAGGAGATTGACTACTACAGATCAGAGGAAGAACCCAGACAGTTTGAGCAGCTTGTCTAAGGTCACCGCTAGGGAGAAGTGGCAGATCAGGGATGGGAGTCCAGGCTTCCAAATGCAGTGGCCATTCAATCTCTCTGAGAGTGTCTCCAGGACAGGTTGCCATTTATGCCCATAGAACACGCACTTGAACACATCTCCTGAGTGTAACATGCTCTTTGGAAGGAAATGTCCATTATCTGCAGGCACCAATATCTTTCTTGGAGAACAACGTGATCGAAAATTCCCATTGCTTCTCCTCCTTTGAGATGGAAACAAGTTGGGAAGAGGTATGCGGTGAACAATTCAGAAGAACCAATAACCAAGCTAAGTTAAGGCAGATATGCAGATGGAATTCCAGTAGGTTTCATTGCCACATGAGATGCACAGCTGCATTTTTCCATCACTTTTTATGGGCCTCTGATGAGCTGTGAAAAATACCTGGTCTTTAGGGACCAATGTTCTGAAGTAAGCAGCTAGGAAAAATCCTTCTTTAATATGTCTTGAAGTGAACTCATGATTACACCAGAAATATATCTTAATACAACACGAGCACATCAATAAACCAAAAAGCAGAAGTGCTTCCAAAGCCCTTTAAGTGGATGTTGGATTAACATCTCATAGCCTGAGACATTTGCAAACTCTCTGCATCCAGGTTGCACAGAAATCCACGTGCCTGGCAAAACACAGGGGGTGGGTTTCTGAACTGAAGCTAGAGCTTATGGCTTTGCAAGGAGCAAGGGTTGGAAACCCCTTAAAAACAGGGAGTGGTAAGTCTGTGATATTCGTTCTGGCAGAGCAGTCACAGCACAGGCCTGGAGGGCCTGGCCATATCTCTATATGTGTTCCCTTGGGCGTGGTATGAGCCAGCATGGGGAGGGCCTATGGTAGGGATCAGGATCAGGTGGCTGGGGATGGGTGTGTAGAAAGTGTCTGTTACTGGAGTAAGTTTCAGAGGACTCACCTCAGCTCACCAGTACATTTCCAGCACCTTGTGTTGAATCTGGTGAGCACCTATTTTCTTTATGTTTTACCTTTCTGCTACTTGTTTGTGGCAGACACTATTGGCTGTCAATCCAACACCTATAGCTTCTACTTTCTTTTGCTCACAGGACTTCACTGTAGTCACCCTCTTCTGAGAGGTTGCACTGGCTGGGCCCCTCCCCACACTAGGGAGGAAAGCTCTACTGCTCTAAGTCAATCATCGTGGTGAAATTCTAAGTGAATGAAACTACAGAATAATTACAACTTGGAGTGAGATGTTTGGATCGACAAGGATTCTAGTTGGCCAGAGGGTGGAATCCATGTAAGGAATATGTGTAAGAAGATGTAACCTGGAAATACAGATTAGAATCAAGCTATTGGGGTATTCTGAATTATAGGCCCAGAAGTTTAGATTTTGTTCATGTCATTGTTTGGTTCAGATAGTTTATTTGGAAAGCCATCTCTGAGGGCACAAGGAAGAAGTAGGGGAATGAGATAGGGAAGGGAGAAACCAGTGAAACATTTGTTAAATGAGTGATTTGTGGCTGTGAGCAAAGGGAGCTCAGTCCTGCTGGGCCCCCTGAGAAATAGAGAAAAACACTTTAGAATCCATCTACTGGGGATGAGGAGACTGAGAAATTTACCAAGTGATTCCCAACCCCCTTTAGTTGAGGGTTACCTTCAGCAGTGTCGACTTTTCCCAACTTCTGGGTTATACCTTCTGTAAAACAAGCTCCCTTGATACTGCAGAAAACTTTCAGGAAGAATAGAAAAGAGACACACATCTTTGATGTGAGAAACCATCTTGGGAGCTGCATGGTTGTAGGTGACCCAGGCTGAGGGAGGTAGACCCAGGCACCAACTGGGTCTGCTACATTCAGTAATTAATGGAAGATACAGAAAATGTTTGAATAGGTAAGGGACCTGATTAGAAGTTATCCTGAAGAGATTTTTTTTTTTTCTGTAGACAGTGTAGATGATGTGTGGGAATTCACATTTTTATTCAAAAGACAATTTGAGTCCTGTACAATATGCTAAGAATATGGTAAGGAATAAATCTTTGACTTCAAGAAGCTCACTATATGGAAACTAGGGCTATTTTGTAGACGATGAGGAGGTTGTGCTAATGGTCAAGTGTGAAATAATGAGGAAGCAAATTAAACCTAAGGCAAAGGAAGGCAGAAAGGATAAAATAGTTGGGTGAGACATTGCAGAGATCAAATGAAGAGATCTCAATAGCTTCTTGGACAAGGGGGTTGGGAGTGAGGGAGAATTCATGGCTGCCTAAGTTTTAGTTGTGGCTATTTAAGAAAATCTCACTGCCAACAACAGAATCTTAGATGCTGAGAAAAGAGCTATATTGGAGGATGGCAGAGGCTGGGAAAATGATTGTCAGGGCAGAGACAACATATGCACATGGCTGATTTCCATTAGCCATTTATTGGAAATGCCTTTTGTTTCAGGAACCATGCCAGTCATTTTACTAGAGTCTAATTACAAAGACTAACGAAAAATGACTTTTGTTCTCAAAGGACTTACAGACCCTTTGTGAGGGAGGTGGTCTTCCAAATATGCAAGGTCATGATCAGACCACTAAGGGGAGGGAAGAGAGTGTTAAGGAAGGCTTCTTGAAAGATAACATTTGAGTGGAGTATTTTGGGGTGTTGGGGAAAGAGGTAGATAAAATACTTTTATTCTAGAAGGCAACCATTATGTATATAAATAAAACCACAGTTTGAATACATCTGGAGAAGGGCGTACTAAATGTTAAAAAATGTTCATGGCTTACAGAGCCTAACAGTGTAGTGGACTCTTGGCATCAAATCTCAAGATTTTCTGACTTCTAATATAAATTCGTAAAATCAAAGCCATCTATTTTTTAATCCCCAAATACTTGCAAATAAAACAATTAAGTATATATTTTTTTATTTGTTCTATTTTATCTAAGGCAAAATTTAGTACAAATTATCACAATTTCCTAGTGTTCTGAGCTGAGATGTGAAGGACAGATAGGAGTCTTCCAGGCAAAGATGGGCGTGGTCTAAGCTTGGCTGCTATTGATAATTTATGCCACAGATGATAAGGAGCCATAAAAAGGGCTCCATGTAGGGGAGTGTTAAAATCAAATGTGTGTTTTAGGAAGATCCATGAGGCAGTGATGTGGGGAACAGGGATGGAGGTAGGAAGACCATTTGCAGACGCTCTAGAGCAGCAGTTTTCTTTCTTTTTCTTTTCTTCTTCTTTTTTTTTTTTTTTGAGGCTGACTCTCGCTCTGTCACTGAGGCTAGAGTGCAGTGGTGCAATCTCAGCTCTCACTGAAACCTCCACCTCCCAGTTTCAAGCAGTTCTCCTGCCTCAGCCTTCCGAGTAGCTGAGATTAGAGGCGCCTGTCACCATGCTCGGCTAAATTTTTTGTATTTTTAGTAGAGACAGGGTTTTGCCATGTTGCCAAGGCTGGTAGAGCAGCAGTTTTCAAAGTGTATGGGGACATTGGTGGTGTTCAAGATTTTCCTAGAGGTCTGTGAGATCAAAACTATTTTCATAGTAATTCTTAGATGGTATTTGCTTTTTCACTTTCATTCTCTCACTGGTGTGCAGTGGAGTTTTCCAGAGGTGAAGTGACAGGTGATGACATTATTTCTCTGATGGCTGGTCAAATGTGCTCCATTATTTTTGTGTTTTAAATGTTCCTTTCTACTTCCTAGTTAATTTCTAAAGTGGCCTATATCCATTATGGTAAGTATTAATTGGTATAACCCTCATGAAGAAAAACACCTTGAGATCCTCAACAATTACTGAGTGTATAGAGGTTTTAGGATCAACAAGTCTGAGAACTACTGCTTTATAGATATTTACCAACTTGATTTGGAAAAATAGCCATTTAAGGAAGACAGGCAGAAATGCTCCAGTTATTTGGGTAAGAAAATGCAGGCAGAAAATCAGAGAATGTTTGATTGATTGATTGAGCAAACCCAAGGATAGATGGACAGATGGATGGATTGGGAACTCATTTCAAGAAAGCCAGCGTTTGAGTGCTGGGTCTGGGTGGGAGGAATGGAAATCTATCTGGCACAAAAGGGGAAACGAGCAGAGACAGGAAGGCGAGATACCACACTTACTGACTCCCAGCCGTTCTCTGTCTGGCTACAGACTCTAATTGTCTCTTCTGCATTTGCACACTCACAGATTCCATCTCTGTGAGATCGACTACAGGCCTTCTCCACCTCCTTCTGCCTTGTGCCTTATCTCATTTCTGTGGGAATCCTTTTGGGAAAAGACCAGTGATGACTTTACTTTTTGGACTGAGTTTACTTCACTTCAGCAACCATGTAGCCTGAAAATGGCATTCTCCCTCCACCCCAATTCCACATAAGGCAAATGACTGCATCCTCACAGAGGCAAAGAGCACATATATTTCTCCAGAAATGTAGTAAATGTTAAAGCTGGTTTTATGAGGGCTCCTTAGCTGTAATCTGATTCCCACATGATAATGTGTTGCAAATTACTAGTAAATGCTCTTTTCAGAAGTCTGCAAACTGATGTTCGCTCTCAACCAATGAGTCGTTAGTAGAAAACAAAATGACCTTTCACATATGTGAATGCCAATAAACCTAGGTTTTAAATCAAAAAGTTCTTGATGAAATACATTTGGTGGACTTGATTTGCTAAAACACACAGAGCAGTAATCTGTGGCATGCAGAAACTGCTATCTAGGAATGATTCACACAGAGGTGCTTTTACTCCTAGGGTGAACTTCTAGACCATCCTGTCCTGGGATGAGGGGAGGCCGAAGCACTGCACAGGGTCTCCACCATGGCTGTACTCGTAAGCCTACCACCTGAAGACCCTGACCCCTTAGCACCTCTGCCAGCTGTTCTTCCAAACTGACCACAGCCTTAAGCTTTTGTGGGGAGGAACTTGCTACTACTAACATAGAAACTCACAATCTCTGTTAAGATGATAACAGATTAATCTCTGTTAAGATGTTAACACATCTGTTAAGATGTGTTAACGGCTTAATAGGGCATTCTTCAAATGTGTTAGGTAGAACCCACACAGTTCTGTGAGATTAGAAAAAAAGTGTGTCATGGTAAAATAATTTTTAAAAACTCTGAAGAATCAGAACATATGAGCATTTTAAAAGCTCTGAAAGTCCTTCAGTAAAGACGCCTGTTTAAATTACAGTAATTTGATCAGGTGGCAGTGTATGTGCCTACTTCCATTTTTCCAAAAAGTTACATTTCCCAGGACTTCCCTGGAGGCTGGATACAGGCAGATGACCTAGACGGGACCAATCTGTGAGACCTGGATGAGGAAGTCAGCACATCCAGAAGGAATTGCACCTTTTGATAAGCATGGTGCTGCAGGTGGCTGGTTTTCCCGAGATGGCTGTGATGGAGTGCCTGGCCTGTTTCTCCTAGAGATGTACCACAATGCAATTGGGTGTCATTTTCTGCCTGTTTTTGGCTCTGTTTTCTTCCTGGCTGTGTAGCACACAAGTCTGGCCTCCCAGGGAATAACAATAATATTAATAATAATGAATACCCTTGCTAATTAAGCTAGATAGAATGAATTCAGATTGCAATTAAACTTTGACTGTTACACCATGGCACCTATCTAACGCTTAAGGATATCCCACAAAACTAGTGGTTCATGAAATGTAAGTTTGGAAATCCTTCTTTTTTTTGAGACAGTTTTACTCTTGTTGCCCCAGCTGGAGTGCAGTGGTGTAATCTCGGCTCACCGCATCCTCCGCTTCCCAGGTTCAAGCAATTCTCCTGCCTCAGCCTCCTGAGTAGCTGAAATTGTAGGCATGCACCACCATGCCCGGTTAATTTTTAAAAATATATATTTTTAGTAGAGATGGGTTTCTCCATGTTGGTCAGGTTGGTCCTAAATTCCTGACCTTAGGTGATCCACCCGCCTTGGCCTCCCAAAGTGCTGCGATTACAGGTCTGAGCCATCGCACCCGGCCTGGAAACACTCTTCTTCAGAAATAGGACTTAGGGAGATTCCAAATCTTAATTCAAGATAATGCAAGCTCTAAGGGTGGGGATTTTTGCTTCCATGCCAGGTGATATCTGTCATGTTGGCTGTACAACATGCTGTGTTTTTTGCTGTCTTTGGACTAGAAGCCCTTGAGGTACTTTCTAGATCTACAGTCCCATGAACATGTTAGCTGGACTAAGCATCTGTTCTTTATCTCACACCTTAGCAGGCCTTCGTGAGAAAATACAAATGTGTCAATAGTTTGACTGCCTATTGGGATTAACAAGAGGCTAGAGACTTATACATGAAATCATTCCAGAATGCAAAAAGATACAAAATTAAGTGCTACATTTTGAAGCATAATATAGCTAACTTATTAAACACATAAATCAAAAGCAATTTTTTCCCATTATTGAAGATTTCTTTCTTTAAATGTATGGCTTATAGGCCAAATCAGTTTTATCCAAATTTAGTTCATGGACATGTTTGATTTTGCCCACACAGGGTTTGGTTTAAAGGGAATTAGTAGACAACATTTGGAAAACTAGGAAAGTTGACCTTAACAGTTAAAAGAGCTGGCACTATGTGAGGAGATAATAATGCTATTCTCTGATACAAAGAATATCTTTGTTTTGTTTTTTGATCCCTAAAATTATTCTTCACAAAAGAGAACAGCTATCTGGTTCATTTCTCTGATTTTTTAAGTTCCCCAAATACAAGCATTCCCAATAGCTCACTAGATGAATAGAAGAGCACCCTCCTGATTTCTCATAGCTATCAGATGGAAAGAAGGAGGAAGCAGCAGCAGATGGAGGAAGTCGGAGATGGAGATTGACAGTCTGGGTTTTAATTTGGTTTGGCTCCGTGTCCCCACCAAAAGCTCATCTCAAGTTGTAATCCCCACATGTCGGGGAAGGCTGCTGGTGGGAGGTGACTGGATCATGGGGTTGGTTTGCCCTGTGCTGTTCTCATGATACTGAGTGAGTTCTCACGAGATATGATGGTTAAAACTGTGCAGCAGTTCCCCCTTCGCTCTCTTTCTCTCCCCTGCCACCATGAGAAGATATGCCTTGCTCCCCCTTCGCCCTTCACTATGATTGTCTCAGTTTCCTGAGACCCTCCTAGTCATGCTTCCTGTTAAGCCTGCAGAACTATTAATCAGTCAAACCTCTTTTCTTGATAAATTACTCAGTCTCAGGTAGTTCTTTATAGCAGTGTGAAAACAGACTAATCCAGGTTTGTCGCTTGATCTTCCTAAGAGTGAAATATCCAGCTGGTAAGAGATAGGTCTGGAAATGGAATGCATCCTGATGCCTACTGCAGTGTTCTGCTTACTTTATCATGCCCCTTCTAATGAAAGAAAGTTAGATATTTCTTAATATAGGGGAGGAAAAGGTTAGAAAGGTGAGGGCAGGTCTATGGAAAGATGAAATTTACATAAAGTTCTCTCCTTAGCTAGAACTTTGTGACATCACATTGCTTCTTAAGGACATCCAATCCTGTTAGTTTATATTTAAATAAACTATATTATATATAATTTACTTAATAATATATATAATATAGTTTATTAAAGAGTATTAAACTCACATGATCACAAGGTTCCACAATGGCTGTCTGAAAGCTGAGGAGCAAGGAAGCCAGTCCGAGTCCCAAAGCTGAAGAACTCGAGGTCTGATGTTCTAGGGCAGGAAGCATACAGCATGGGAAAAAGATGTAGGTTGGGAAGCTAAGCCAGTCTAGCCTTTTCACGTTTTTCTGACTGTTTTATAACCTGGCCATGCTGGCAGCTGATTAGATGGGGCCCACCCAGAATACAGATGGGTCTGCCTTTTCCAGCCCACTGACTCAAATTTTTATCTCCTTTGGCAACATCTTCACAGACACACTCAGGATCAACACTTTGCATCCTTCAATCCAATCAAGTTGACACTCAGTATTAATCAGGACAAGTCTGTTAATCCAGTGGTTAGAAACGAATACTTTCCGTAACCAGGAAAGCAAAGCAGGTTAGTTGTAAGTCTGTAGAGTGCTGTGGTGGCCGTGGGAAGCTCTGGAGCATTTATCCCTTTTCAAAGGGTGAAGCCAGTACTAAGCTCCAGCTTACTGGTACCATAGGACAATGTGGACTACTATCATTCAAGATTCAAAATTTTCAAGAGAAGATGAAAATCTAGATTTTTGTGTAAAATTTTCAGCTTAAAAGACAAACAAAATCTATAAGCCACCAATATGTAGTCTATGTTTAAAACCCTTATTTGATTAGGTTACTTACAAACAAATGTAGAAACGGTTTCTATTGCACAACATGGCAAAAAAGATAATAGAAACCCTCCCTTAATAACATACCTAGTAATTATAGATGAGATATGAAAATCAACATTTTAAATGTTTAGGCAAACTCTTTAAAGAGTGAGATAAAGCCCTGGAGTGGTGACCCTATGAGCTGATGTTATGCCTATCCTGGATTGGGGGTGAGGTCGTTTCCTGTCTTAGTGACAAAGAAACTTGGGTAATAATGCCTATTTAGGAATAGTAATTGAGATCTGGGACTCACAGGGGCTCACACATCTCCTGTAGAGCCAAGACTCTTTAATAGTTAATCCCTTATTAAAAGAAAGAACTATAAATAAATCCACCCATCAACATAAGGATATGTCAGGGAACTGGCTATTTTAGCCTCATCTGTGGTTGGAAAAGTGTTCACAAAGGTGCAGGAATCCTGAAACTAAGAAATTAGTGAAAAATGTGCCCAGTCCAGTGACAGCACTGGGCTATCTGACAATTCAACACAAAACTTCTTTGGAAATCAGTACTCTTCACCAAGGACCACAGATCATTTCAACAGATAAAGCTCGGCTCCAGAAAAATTCAAAATCCAAAACGGAGTCAAAAATGCAAACATACAATGATACCATCGACCAAGGGTAGAAGTCAATTGACTGAATAAGTAACTTGATTGACCCTTGAGGATACATAGGTAATACAGAAAGAGGTTATAAAAATAGACATTGTCAAAATGACTAGGAGCTCAAAAGGAATCTAAAATATAAGAAACAAACAAGATCTTCAGAGAAATAAAAGGCTGATTAGAAAAAATAGAATTCCTAGAAATAAAAAACATAATTATTGAAATTAAAACTTAATTGATAGATTAAATAGTCACCAAACAGAGCTGGAGAAAGACTTAATGCATGGAAAGATAAATGTGATGAAATTATCTGGAAAATAACAAAGAGAAAACAGATGAAAATGATAAAAAAGAGACTAATGGCAAAGTGAAAAGTTTGAACACTTTCTTGCCAATAACTATTGTAAATTCTGAGAGCAATCAAACAATTGGGAGATGAACAAAAGCTAGCAGAAACTGGTGGGGATTTGACCTTTACTGAGTGAAATTCACATTTATATGTTTTTTCTCCCTAAAGATACTTCCCGGTTCATCCACGTGTAGCCCACAGAGCCGAAGCACAAAGTGGCAGTCTTATGAGACTGAGGAATCAGAAGATGGAGTTTGGGGCTATATAGCAATTTCCCTCAAATAATTGGCTGATCCCTAGTCTACACAAGCATGGGATAAGACTCCAAGATGCCTAAGAGAAAACAAAGCTAGAAAGCTGTTGCAGAGATTTCAGTAGCTGCCCAGTACAGGCAGACAGTTTGGAATTCAAGTCCTGTTAAGTTAGACAGACTTGAAAAACATCTCAAACTATTAAGATTAAAACCCAGAAGTTTTAATTTTAGGACTAGGGATTCATTCTAGGCTAGTTGTGAAACTAAAATAAAACCATTCTAACAAAGCCTAAAACCAAGCTTCATAAATCAAGTTCATCTGCCTGTAATTTAACTACCTTCTAAAACAAAAGTCAATGTTTTTCAGAGTAAGATAACAGAATCCAGAGTGTTTATAAAGTATTACCCATAATATCTAACATGAAATTAAAATTTATTAGACTGGATGAGATCCAAGATGGCAGATTAGCAACAGCTCAGGAATGTAGCTCCCAGTGAAAGTGCAGAGAACGAGTGGACGCCGCACTTTCCGACGAATTTTTGTTGCCCACAGACCAGGAGACTCCCGGCAGAGGAGCCACATGGGTCGCCAGCGCTACTCTTTTGGCCGGCGCGGCTGTTTTG